>PVJH01004437.1:0-125501 GCA_004026705.1 Nesogale talazaci
TAAGCATTATATAATGTCCATACTCATCTATTGCTTTGTACTGCACCTTGAAAATAATTTTGTCAATGATAGGCACTCTAATTTTTGCTTAGACTTTAATTAGCTTGATATACCTTCTGCCAACCTTTCATCCACAACCTGTTTTTGTCTGAGTTTGAGATGTGTCTCTTGCAGCCAAGAGACTGCTGGGATTTCTTTCCTAATGCAGTCCATAAGCCTTTGTTTTTTGAAGAGGGGATTTCAACTATTGGTGCTCAGAGTTATTATTTCCATCTGTGGATTATTTTCTATCATGTGGGACATCCTGTGATAGAAATTTTTGTCCCTCTCTCCTTAGTAGTGTGTTATATGTATATGTGAAGGGATTTGTTTTTACCTTCTTTTCACCATTGGGTTAAAGGCATCTTGGGTATTGCTTTCAGTGTTCTAAATTCTGGATCGCGTTGACTATGTAGTGGTCTCATGTTTGTATTGTGTATATGTTGGTCTTGAGACCAAAGTGAGTTGGAAAGAAATTTTTGTAGTGTCTGTTTGATATAGTCTCTATTTTTTCCCAATTTACCTCTCCATCTACTCTCTTGGGGAGTTTGGCAAGATAAAGTGTTCTTGGCTTGCATTTGTTCTCCCTTACCTTTTGGAAAATGCTACTCAATTCTCCCCTCTTCATGATTTCTGAGCTTATTCTTTCCTTGTTTCCCTTATAAGTGACTGCCTTTTTTTTCTAGCTACTCTTATGATTTTCTCCTTTTCCTCAAAGATGGATAATTTGATTATTAGAGGCCTTGGTGTATTCTTCTTGGGGTTAACTCTAATTGGTGTCCTCTCTGCTTTCTGGATGGTTGTCTGATTCTCCTTCATTATATTGGGGGAGATTTATTCTAGGAATTCCTTCGCTATCTTGGCTGTTGATTCCTTTCATTATGTCTTATTCTGGTATCCCAATTATTTGAATGTTATTTATCTTCCTAGCATCACTCATTGTTCTCCCTCTTCTAACCTGTTGCTAAGGTCTTTAGCTGTTTGCTTTTCTTCTGCTGAGTTTTCCCTTTACACGTATTTTCCCTTCATTAATCAAACTCTGTCTACTCTATTTTTTCATCCATATCTTCATTTATTCCTACATATCCTGTAAGGCACTGAACAGTATGCTGAAGTTTATGCCTATGGTGGTTCAAATTCTGTTTCTTCTATTTCTGTTGCTAGGTCCAGGTCTGGCTCAAGCATTATATTTTGCTTCTTTTGCTTTCTTGTACTGGCTGCTAATTTGGATAATTCTCTGCATGGCAATTTGGTGGAGCTCCAAGCAATTTTCTCTGGAGTCCAGAGGAACTATTATTTCTTTCTCAGAAGCTAGTAGGAATGATTCTCAGGACTACCTGGAGCCAGTTGTGCTGTGGGTTTGAGCTGCATGTCTGCCTCACTGGGGTTGATTCGCTAGACAACTTGAGCAATCTATTTGGAAGACAAGGTGAATGGTTCTCTCAGGCCATTTTCCCACCACACTCATGAGCCATAGCTGGGGATGGAGATACTCAAGGGACCAATGCCCAGACGAGTTTCAGGCTTTGGTCACTAGCAGCAGGGCCAGGTCTGTCATGAGCAGGAATAGTAGCACTGGGTACATAAATTATAAAAAGGTGTACTGTCACTCATTGGGACCTGCACACAGAGGATTATGGAGGACACATATGTATTTGGCAAGTCAGTAAAGAATAGATATTTTTGAGCTTTAGGAAGCAAACTAGATTTTGTTGTTTTGGTACATAATGGGTATGTTAAATTACCAGGGTCCCTTATTAACCCTGTAAATTATAAAAAGAGAGTAAAGACCTTTAATTATTAGTGCTTGTAACAGTCTGCCCATTTATAGTAGGTTCTGCATAACTCTGAATTTCTATACTCCTTATGTAGATTCCCAAAGTACATATATGGACTATTATTTAGGGTGCCCCTGAGCAAAAGATCTTCTGTTCAGAAGATGGTCTGGGTCAACTCAGTGGGATTATATGTTCACAGACTACATTCCAAGGGGTGAGGAAGGTCACCACGTAGCCCTGACACAATGAGTCCCAATTCCTGTGGCGGGGAAAAGAGCCCTGTATTTTCTGCCTCAGAAGCTAATGCAAATAGGTTTAGCAATTATCTGTGAGCTAGCTATGCCATGAGGTCAAGTTGCATCTCTGCTCCCTTAGGACCTGCTCTCTCCCTAAGCATTTGTTTTACTTAGTGAGTTTAATGAAGCTTGTGTGCTGCTGATATGAAGGGTACAGGTACCAGATATTATTGTGGATAACCTAAAGAAAGAATATAGTGAATTCACCAGGATTCTTGTCATCCCCATGTTTCATGTAGGGACAGTGCTTGGGGTATGGTGTTTTACTGCCTTGTGGTAATGTAGGGTATCAGAGAGGCATGAGATTCAGGCTAAGAGGATGACTTGGTGTCTTGTATTACTGTGAAAGCTCTATTTTTATAAGTGGGTAGATTATCTTTAGAGAATGTACCTGTGGTGAATCAGGTTAGAAGAGATGGTGATGGTGGATTTGGCCAAGTGGAGGTGGGGAATGGGGTCTATTCCTGTTGCCTACCTGAGTAGCCTAGGGAGATGGAATATAACAATGTCTTACTCAGCAGGTCCATGTCTTATGTGGAAGGCTTCTTCTGCTGATTTAATATTGTGTGATCTTTGAGTAGTCTTTCAAAGCCCAAATTTATTTTTCTGAGTCGGGACTTCAGCTCCTGCAGGATGTTCTTACTTTGCTATGTTAAAGTTTTGTTAATGAAATAGGTGTGTGGTGGCTTAGATTGAATGTTATGAAAAGAAACACAGCCTTGGGTTGACCTAATTTTTTAAGTTGTTTTCTATTTTTGGAAAGGGGTGGGATAGGAGGTGAGGTGTCTGGTGGCAGGGAGGGCTTGTATGATGTCCTGGTATTGGCACAGTACCATGCTGTCTCCCAGGAAAGGAAGATTAGATTAGCTGAATTAATTTGAACTCAATGGGACTGAGTTCTCCTGGCTGTCCTACTGGCTTACTATTCGCTTACTCCTTCCAGCACTCTAGGCTGTGTTCTGCGGATCTTCAATCTGCCATGAGTAAATAGTACATGAGCTCTCTGATGCTAGTAAATTAGTGTCCAATTATCCTTCATTACCCATGTTGGCAGGCAATGTGTAGGGCTCTTAATTTTCCAATCTGACAACAGAAGCTCTGGGCATGCCATCTTGAGACTCATTCGAAGTCTTTAATTTTCATCAGTAATGCTTCAATTCTTTTAATTTTAAAACAATGTTCTGTCACCTGCGTTGTGTAGCTTTAATGTGCCTTCCTATAAATCAGATATATTATTTCCCCCCTATAGTCTAATTTCTTGAATTATTTGTTCTTCATAAAGTTTGAAGAAGTGTGGTGAAAGGATACCATACACATCTTATTTTGAAACATTCTCCATCACATCTTGTTCTCTTTGAATGACTTTTATTAATCTTTGCACAGATTCTGAATGAGCACAGCCAATTGGTTTAGAGTTTCCATTCTTAAATGTTACCAACATTGTTCATGATCTATGTACCATTAATTACTTTGAATAGTCAAAAGCATCCATAAGTAAACCTATTTATATGTTATTTCTACTACAATATCAATATGATAACAAGAGTGTTATTCCTTCTTCCATGTACATTTCTGAATCCTTCTGGAATTTATCATAGCTCTTATGGATATATTGCTCCAAAAATTCTTTAATTCCTTTCAGCAAAATTTTCATAACATGTGATAAAAATCATATTGTTTAGTACTTTCAAATTGTTGTATTATTTTTCTTTAGAAGGGACACAATATGAACCTTTTCCCTGCAGTTAGCTTTGTACTATGCTCCATCTATCTAGGTATATAAATGTAAGCACACCTCCAGTGCTTCATCTACTTCTTGAAATATTTTATTAGTATTCTGTCAATTCTGAGGTCTTGCTTTGCACTCATGTCTTCAGTGAAGTTTGGATTTCTTTCTTTAAAAACCGTAGGTGCTTAGCTATATGCTATTACCTGAACTGTTTTAATGTCAACCACTTCTTTTGGATAGTCACTACAATGACTCCCTCCACATTATTTTGATATTTCAGTCATTGGTCAATATTTCATGGAATATTTTGTTACTCATTACCCTGGGAGTTTGAATGCTTTTTTGGTTGTTACTTGCTGGTTGGTTTATTGTTTTTTCAGTTTTTTTTCAACTTGAGTAAGGCTAAGGTTTATGTTATAATTTTCTTCTTTTTAGACTACATATATTTGCAAAATTCATTTTAATTCTTTTAGTCCAGGTAGACTAGAAAACAAATGCAGAGAGTCTCATATATTTGTAGGAAGGAGCTTTACATTAAAGGACAATTGTATATGAAGAAAACATTCTGGCCCAGTCCAGATCAACTTTTGTTGTTGTTGTTGTTTTATGGGGAGGCATCACTGCCTTCTGGTGGTCGTGGGCGCTACCCAGCACTGCTTTTGAGAGCCACCGCTGGAATTGAACTGCCAAGTCCGCCAGCCGCAGTCCCTCACTCAACCACTTTTGCCACTGGGGCTCAGGCCTCAGATCCACTTTTTAAGTTCTATATTAGCTTATAAGTCTGATATTAACCCACAAAACCAATACTATTCCATACCTTCTTCTATAGACTCACACATCATAAGTGATGATGTTGATAGAAGGCAGATCACAGTCCAGTGGGTGAAAAGTCTTATGGAAGCATCTCAGCACTGGCTTGGCTCTCCATGTGGCTCCTCCAGCGCCAGGTTCTGGTTACCATCAGCTTTATGTGGCTTGTCAACAAAATGTGAAGCAGAGAGAGGATGTGTCCCACCTCTCGGGAGGAAGACAAGTTTTCCCAGAATCCTCAGGAGAAGACTATAACCACACAGATCCCTCATTGGTTATGACCTGATTGATAAGTTGGACTCCACCCCTTTGCTCAAATTGACAGGTGATTATGTAACTGCCATAAATATTTCTGCCTTTGAAATATTTTGTTTTGCCTTTTTATTTATTTCAATTTTTATTGAACTTATTATTTCTTCATGATTTATATTATTCATATCTTATCAGGCTTCTGGACATTAATGTTCAGTATGTAAGATGGTCTAGAATATACATAGTATTGGATTGCTACGTACTTGTTTTAAGTTTCTTTAATTTCCAATTGAACTTAAGCATTATCAACTGATGCTCTGCTCTGCAGTCAGATTTTGGCCTTATTCTGATTGATGATATTCCTTTTTAGAAATGTCTCTTACAACACTACATCAGAAAAAATGTGTGCTGTTCTTTATAAGATTTTTTATGCTTATTTTTTTCTAGGAAGTGAATCTTCTTTTTCTTATTTCCAGACTCTGTAAGTATGAAAACTCTTTTGTAAGCTGCCCAGCATATGTGACCTTGCTGTAAGGAGGTTGGTGGTACAGTGATAAAGTATTGGGCTGAAATCTTCGTGGTGGACATTTCGAAACCACCAGTTGCTTCATGAAAGAAAGACTGAGCTTGCTACTTGTATAAATAGTTACAGCCTTGGAAACCCAGAGGGTGGCTGTGCATTAGAATTGATTCGATGGCAGTGAGAGGAAGTTTTGAAAATTTCATGAAAAAATATAATCAAAATATACTGGATCTTGTTCGTGCATTTTTAAGTTTCCTCATACTAGTGGCATAGGTTTTCATATTCAAGCAATGTGGAAGCAACCACAATACAGCAAAAGGACTACCATATTATGTTACATCTGGTTTCTCTAGAGAAACAAAATAGTTGGTCATACTATGGTAGCATTGCCATGATGCTGAAAGCCATCTTACAGGAATTTCAATGATGGCAGCTCACTCAAGGAGAAAAGGTTTCAGCAGAGTTTCTAGACTAAGAACCAACTATGTATGATGAAGGAATAGACTATCCACCCCTGAGGAATTAGGCACTGAAGAATCTATGGACAACATGAAATATTGTCAGAAACTGAAAACCTCTTGAAAAAAAAGCAAAATAAAAGCATAGCATTGTCAGAGATAGTGCTAGATGAGCGTGTCATGCCAGAAGATACTCCAAATACGATGGATGAAAATCTAGCTTCTCAAAGTAGAATTGAGTATCATTATGTGAATGGAGTAAAGTCCTTGGATATAAAGCCATTGGGACTTTCATTTCCTTTGGGTCATGACACAAATTGAGATAAAGCAGCTGCAAATATAGATTAATAATCAGAATTTAGAATGCACAAAGTATGGATATAGGGAAACTAGAAGCTATAAAAATGTGAAATGAGATGCATAAAATCAATATCCTAGCCTTCAATAAACTGAACTTAACAAAATGATATGGACTACTTTGAATAGGAAATCATATGATTTACTATGCTGGGAATAATACAATCAAGAGAAATGGCCCTTCAGTAATTGCCGAAAAGAACATTTCAAAATCTACTTTGAAGTACCATGGTGCTGGGAATAGGATTACTTCTATCCCCATGCAAGTAAAGTCAGTCAATACACCTGTTATACAAATTTCTGTGCGAATCCTTAAAAAAATGGAAGAATTCTACAAAGCTGTTTGAAATTAATCAAACATGCAATCAATATAGATTGACAACAGCTGGAAACAAAGAAGAAAAATCAGTAATTGTAAAATATGACCTTTGTTATAGAAATGAAGCTGGAGTAGCATCATAGAATCTTGAAAAAATGACGTCATTGAAATAATGTTTTTCAACTATATAAAATTCAACTATGCATGTGCACTTCTTCAGATGGAATACATAGAAATAAAATTGACTACATATGTTGGAAAAGATAATGGAGAATCTCAGTATTAGCAGCTAAAACCATGCCAGGCACTGGCTATGAAAAAGGACCTTATGTAAGTGTGGTAGGTAGATTTCTTGTGTCAATCTGGCCAATAGGAACATATGGAATTAATAAGTTACTACTTGATTGGAGGACAAAGAGATAAATGGCTCTGCAAGCCCTGCATGTCTTACTCTTGCTCTCTGGTGAACAGACAAGCATGTGCCTGCTAGTTCTCTACCTCAACTTGTAAGTTACAAGAGCTGATACTAGTGCTTGAAGTTTCTTTGAGTCTTGCTTTGCCACACTGCTGTTGTATATCGTGCTTGTGCTTGGGACCATTTGATCCTTGCTGAATATTGTTGACCTGCCCTGATGTTTTCTGTCTGTACTCTGCCTGCCTACATTTCTGTACAGAAGACTCAAATATCTGCTTCCTTTTTCTTGGACCCAGAAGACCTTATGAGTTGAAGGACTTCCAGTATATTAACTTTTCACAGAAGTGAGTTGAACTGAGCTTTCTGTTCTGCTGTATGTAATAATTAGCTGTTATATTTCTTTGTTTTATATATAAAAACATATATATATACATATTCATAAGTGTTCTGGTTTTGCTTCTCTAGAGAATCCTAACACAGCAAGGTCATATGCGTGTTCAGATTAAGGCTGAAGAAAATGATAAGAAGGCTATAAGAGCCAACGTATTAACTTAAAATGATGTTGTCAAAGAAATGGATAGAAAATTTCAAAGGGTAGCTCCAGAAGAGGAAGAAAACTATTGTAATAAAATGTGCAAAACTTAGAGTTAGAATTCCAAAAGAAAGATTCCAGTGAGCTTATTTTAAAATGAAAGAACTGAACAAAAATTCAAACCTCAAACTGAAATATTGAACATTGCTGGAAGAAACAAAATAAGATTGAAAAGATACAGAGTCACTGAACACAAACAACAAATAAATATTCCACCATATCAGGAGGTAGCATATGAGTTACTTGGTCAACTATTTGCACACATTCCAAAGAAAGGGGACCCAAACAATAGCAGCAATCAATTTGGGGTCTGCCATATGTTCAGGCCAGATAAATAAAAGGTCAAACAATATCATTGTTAATTAGGTATATCTTGACTTATTGTAAAGTAAAGAAAACCAAAATCCCTCATTACTAGACTTGTGGGTAATATTATGGTGAATGGAGAAAAAAAATGAAGCTGCCAGGATTTCATTGTGCGTGGTTCTCCAGTCAATGCTTATGGAAGCAGAAGTCAAGAGATAAAATAATGCATATTTCATGAGGCAAATCTGTTGATGAAGACCTCTTTGAAGTGTTGGAAAGTCAGGATGTCACTTTGAGGATTAAGGTGCACTGGACCAAAGAGTGGTACCTTCAATTGACTTACATCTGTAAGAAACTTGGGGGTTGAGTAAGGAAAACGCGAGAACTGATCCACTTGAATTATGGTGCTGGTAAGTAATATTATAAAGACCAATGATTGCCAAAAGAATCATCAAGACTTTCTTAGAGCTATAGAAAGAATGGTCTTTATAGAAAAGGGTGACTTAGTGTCACGTCCTCAGATGAGTCCAGTTCCTGAAGAAGGACACCATGCTTGGGAGAGTAGATAGGTAGCACAAAGAGGAATGCCCTGGACAAGATGAATCAGCACGGCACTTTCACAATAGTCTCCAGCATAGGATAAATTGTGATGATGGCTCAGGACTGGTCGATGTTTTCTTCTGTTTTACCTAAGGTCACTGTCAGCTGCAAGTGGTTTGATGGCACCTAACAACAACAACAACAACAAACACAAAGTGCAGTATATAATTTATAATATAATACAATATGGCATACTATTATACATACCCACAGAAAAACATTATATCAAGAAAGTTATTCCCACAGTAGTAGAAATGAGTAAGTTCAGTGTTATCCATTCCCATGCACCAGGTATTAAGCTACAGGGCTTGTTTTTGGACTTAGATAGCTGATGGGGGCCAATGAAACAGGAAGTGGGATGACACAGACTGGTGGAGGCAAAGTTGAATAAATCCAACATCAGCAAGTTAGTTTCCTGTCAAGGGAGGTCTATGACTCCAGGGTCAATCAGGCGATATTGCAGAACACTGGATGCTCTTAGAGTCAGCAGTTTGATGAGCCATATGCAGTATACAGATTAGCAAGATGAAATGAACTAGATCACCATAGTGTAAATCATATTCAGAGTACTCCACACCTCAAATGAAACTACCTCTCAATTTTATAAAGGCTTTGACCAGATTAAAAGAGATAGCACTCATTTCACAACTGTGTGGCTGCTCATAGAAGATCCTATCACAGCATTGATTAAATTATGTATATAACATCATGGGAGAATTCTGATACAGCCAAGTTGATCTAAGATTTGTCATATAAATGGTAATCCTTTTCCCCTGAGCTTGAATAATTAAGTATATTTTAGGAGAGGAGTCTTTCCGTTATATTGTCTTTTAAGCTTTTGTCATGGTTGAAAACAAGTTAATCTTATTAGGTTTGACCATTTCCAGGTTGGTTCAAATTTTTCCTTGACTGAGCGAGCACATAAGTGTTGTTAGACCAAACCCATATCCCATTACCATGTAAGAATAAGCTGGTGATAGCATTTATACCTTGTAAAACATGTGGTAGCCCTGAGTCACAATAAGCTTAGCTGTATCAAGTTTGATTTCAATATTAATAATTTCAGTTGTTTGATTTTCCTCTAAGAAATAAAAAAAACAAGAAACTTAAGATTTCCATTTTCTCATAATTTGTAACTTTTCAAAATCCTCACACTTTTTTTGGAATATAACTAACATCTCTTCATTCATGCCAAATGATTATGTTTTTCTTCTTTCCTCCAAAATTTCTCTCTCTTAAGTTTGCAATTCTGTGAACCCCGGGTCATCAATTATGTGTCTGTAAATCCTGTATCTTCAAACCCTTTGAAGTCTTTTGTTGTTGTTGTTTGATAGGTCTTTTTGTAATTACAATGAAGCACAACAGTTCCAAATTGAAATCACTTGACCCATTGCTACATTTAATTCACTGTAAATAAAATTCCTCAATCAGATTAATATTATATGTAATTCCAAAATGATAGATAAGTAACTTTTTAATTTTGTGAAGAGTAGTTTGGGTAGAAATGTTACATACAGAGAAAGAAAATCCACATACAGAATAAGCGTGTGTGTGCTAGGGAAGATTAAGACAATGCTACTCCTGGTATGAAAGTTGTGTAATATAATATTTATTCCATAGAACTATTGGCTAATGACCCTAAAAAGTGATGTCATAATGGGAATTCTCTGTTGCTGAAAGATTTGTAAAACAGTAGACACTGTTGCCAAAGTGGTTTTGATGAGTCAAAGTTCATGTTATATAGTATTTATATCTCTTCCATCACTACTATTATTCATGAATGAGTTCATTATGCAATAGAATGATTAAGGGGAAAAGTTGACTGGAGGCCATCAAAGGCACTTTTCCTATCAACTTTATTATTAAAATCTTTTCTTATTAAGGTCACCCTTTGATGGGAACTCACACCATGAACAAATAATACCACCTTTCCCCCCTCATTCATAGCGTTTCATCCACCTACCTCTCTCTAGGCCTTCATGCCACAAAATTTCAAAATATGGATGGCCAAATCATTAGTATAGATCATAAGTCAGAACAGATTCACACTTTTGACCATTTTTCCTTCCAAGCAAATTGAACAGTTCAGTAAACTGCTGAAAGTTTTATACACTGAAAGGAGGAAAGGGGCAAAAATGAGGCAGATGCCCAAGCTGAGATGTTTAGTTGGGGGGGGGGGGCATTTAGTAACCAAGTACATTTTCTCTTTTTTCAGTTAGATAGCTGCAGAGGACCCCGGAGGCTGACAGTAAGATACAGTTTGATGGAGCAGGAGTGGGTACCATAGGCATCTGTGTGCTTCTTCACATAATTTACTTGTACTTTCGTGGGTTGTTCTAAAGCCCATCTTGAATCTAACTCTTCCATAACTGAGTCTGCTGGGCACAATCAATCTGCTCCCTTACAGAGCGTGAGGCAGCGCTTGTTAATGGTAGACTGCCCAATAGATGGGCCACTTCAGGGACTATGCTGAAGTGGTCAGCATTTCCCAATGCCCAGTAGCAGCAAGTCAAGCAATTTTTTTCCCCAAAAGGAGAGAAGTTGCTGCAAATGATGACTGGGGTTGGTACCTAGTTCTAAGGGTCTGCACTGTAATTCATGTATGTTGTTATGTATAAGAGACTCTATGAACAACAGAATAAAATACTACCTAATCTTGTACCCTTTTCATAGTCATTCTTTAATTTGAAATGATTGCTATAGTCACTGGGTCAATGCATTCTTTTAGAGTTTTTCTTGTTTTCATGCACCCTTTCTTTCTCTAAGCGTAATATCCTTCTATAGTGACTTGTTCTCATTAATGATAAGACCGAAGTGTATGAGATGAAGTCTTTTCACTTTCATATCTGAGAAGCATCCTGCCTGTACTTCTTCTAAGACCAATTTGTTGATTATTCTGTCCATGTTATGACAAATGTTCCTCACTAATACATTATTCGTATTCTTACCATATGTATATTTTTTTCAACTTTTGGTATTCATTAGAAAGCATGTCATGCAGTTCATTGGGTACTGTTCAAGAATACCATTTTGCACTACTCCTTTGTGACTATATGAGCAGATGAAAATAGCTAATGAGGAGATTGTAAAAATGAAAAATATAAGATTAAAGTAAATTGCCTTCTATAAAAATCTATGACTTTCTTTGTGCATAAAGTCATTTGCATAGTACAACAAACTAAACAGAAAATCGAAATGAAGGACATGAGTCCATCCCAATTTTTAATATCTCCAAACCATACTGATTTAACTATCAAAATTGTATACTAGTTTTTGCAAAAATGGGCATATTATCCCATAAACTTAAGAAAACCATCATTGTTTATATAGTCATTTCTGTTTATCATATTCCAATATTTTTCTAAATGCTAACATTTTATTTAATTGAAGGTTAGAATTCCTTATTTTTATTACATTAGAACCCATGTAATTGTAACCATATACCAGATAAACCAAAGAAAGACATTTAAAAAAAATATGAAGCATTGAATTAAACCACCATGAAATTTGTGGTAGATTTGTATTTATAAGAAAAATTGAAGCCAAGTGAATTTATAAAGCTAGTTATATCTAGAAGCCAGTAACTTGAGGAAGTTTATACTGGAAAACTTCAAACCACAATAATTTGGCTAGAATCAGTGACAAAGCAATGACTCATTTCCTGACCATTATTCACAAGTTACATGTATTCTTATTTTATTCATTGCTCATTGCGAGGAATTAGTGTGACAAGACAGAGACATGTTTCAATTTTCTTCCAGTGATACATTTGTCTACTGAAGTTGCAAAGTACAAAGCTTCAAATATTAGAAAATGTTTTCGTTACCTCAAAACCGTACTTCCATCAAGTCAATTCTGACTCCTGCAAACCCTCAAGGGAGGGTAAAACTGTCCCTCTGGGTTTCTGAGATTGCAACCATCTGAAGGAGAAGGAAGCCTTGTCTTTCTACTGAGGAGCGGCTGGCACTTTTGAGCTGCTGACCTCCTGGGAAGTAGCCCAAGGCGTAACCACAGTGAGGCCAGAGCTCCCTCAAATATCTCAGTCACAGTTGCATAGAACAGCAGAACGAAAGCACCCTCATGATTGCGCTGTTGGCGCACACTGTGGTAGCCGCTGTGTTAATTCATATTACTGAGGGTCTTGCTCTTTCATCCCCTACTCCCTTTGCTAGCATGATATCCTTTCCAGGAGCTTCGTGTCTCCTGGGAACAGGTGCAAAGTTCATGAGACAAGATCTCATCACCCTACATTCCTCCCACATTCCAAAGAAAATTGTGGTTATATTTCTTCCAAGGCGAGACATTTCCCCCTGGCAGTCCAGAAGGATACTTTCAATATTCTTCACCAGCCCCATACTTCATATGCATCTATTTTCATTTGGTCTTCCTTATTTAATGTCTTTCCCATGCACATAAGGCCACTGACAATACCAAGGCTTGGGTTAGGTGCGCCTCAGTCCTCAAAGTGACGTCCTTGCTCTTCGAGACCTCAAGGGGATCTTGAGCAGCAGATTATTTGCCTCATGTAGCATACATTGTGTGATCTCGTGGCTGATGCTCTCATTAGCATTGATTGCGGATCCAGGCAAGACAAAGATCATTGACAACTTTACTCTTCTCTCCGTTTATCACAGTCCCCTCTATGGTCTAATTGTGAGGATCTTCCTTTTCTTTATTTTGAGTCGCCATCCATGACAAATGGTGCAGTTCTTGAGCCCCCGTAGCAAGTGCTTCAAGCCCTCCTTGCTTTCAGCAAGCACGTTTGTGCCTGTAGAAAATCGCTTCAAGTTCTTGTGACAATTGTCATAGTTTGAACAAAGTTGACAGTTGAAAGTTTGATTAGAAAGCTGACTCGGGCACTAAAAAACCTTTCCCCACTAATTTTGATTCTGATTGCGATTCGCGTTGCCTGCGCCACAGTGGCGAACGAGCTGTTCCATTGCATTTCCCTGGCTCTCATCTTCACAGAAGCAGATTGTCACACCTTTAGTAGGTAGCATGAGAGTGTTAGGGGACTTTGAATTGTCTTTAGGCTACTATCAATTGAAATAACTTGCAGGATCCATTAATCTTTAAATACTTTCTAAATAAATAGCATTAGGTAATTCCATATATTTTCCTGTGACTATTTTTAATATCTTAGAGTAAAATCACAGATTTGCATTTTCATATGAATAAATTAATCCTATTTTAATCTCAAGGAGTTCTATAGGAGTAGGCTTGATCATATTTCTAATTTTCATAAATTCTCATTTCATAAGAATTAGAGAGACAGGATAAATAAATACTTTATCCAAGGTTATACAATTACACCTGAGATTTGATTTCTGTGGGTCTAGTTTTAGGGACCAAATTTCTTCACAATGCTACCCTTGAACGTGTTGTATAGTCAATTGATGATTATATGTGATAGGTGAAATCACCTTACACACAATATCTTTTCCCTGTGCTAGTCTTTATTTTCTATTTCCTACCTCATCTTGGCAAATTATTACTGGAAATTCTTGGGGTTTTTTGGTGTTTGTTAAACTGGTATACAAAATTTTAATTGGTGAGATGCTTATTGGAAATTTTGATCAATTCTGCTTCAGTCAATTTTCAATATTTATTATCAGATCTTATAGAGATTGGCTTGAATATTATAAACTAAGAGATTACCTGAGAAATAGAATGTTCCTGACCCAACAAATATGCATGTTCAATTATTTCACATACATAAGAAATATGGACAATGAAAAAAGGAAGACCAAAGAATTGTTACACTTGAATTATGATGCTGGTGAAGAAGATTAAAGGTTCCATAAACTTATTTACAAAAGAAAAAACAAATCTATCTTGGAAGAAGTACAGCCATTATATCCTCAGAAATGCGTATAGTAATACTGTGCCTCACAACATTTTGACATGTTCTTAGTAGAAACCAGTTTCTGGAGAATACCATTATGATTGACAAAGTAGAGAACCATCAAAAAATGGCAAAAAACTTCAATGAGATTCATTGGCACAGTGGCTGCTAAAAATTGGATTTATTGAAAGGATGAAGCAGTTTTTTTTAATATAGATTTTATTGAACATTTAATAGATCATTCATATCAAGCACATTTGCACACATGTTGTCACATTCATCTACATAATCTACTTGAACACCTCCAGCATTAGCTCCTCTTCCTCTCTTTCCTCTAGTTCTTTTTTTTAATTCCAACTCCCCATATTTCCCCCTCCCCTCCTCCTCCCCAATGAGCTTCCAATAATTTACATTTCGTTACTACCTCTTCATATATTACACTGTCTAATGTGTCCCTTCAATCACCCCCCTCACCGCATTGTCCACACCCCAGAGAGGAGGTCACATGTAGATCCCAGAAATGTATTCCCCCTTTCTACTCCACCAAACCTCCACCCTCCCAGGGTCACCACTGACCACTAGTCTCAAGGGATTAACTATCCTAAATTTCCACGTTTTCGACTCCAATGTGCAACCCCTGGTCTAGCCAAATCTGTCTGGCAGAATTGGGATAATGATAGTCGATGGGAGGAAGCATTTGAGAACATTTCATTGCTACTACACTGCACCTAGACTGGTTCATCTCCTCGCTACAACCCCTCTGTAAGAGAACGTGTCTTCATTTACTGATGGGCTTTGGGTCCCCAATCTGAACTGTCCGTCATTTATAATGATATATTTTTTAGGTCTTTGATGCTTGATACCGGATCCCTTTGACACCTTGTGGTCATGCATGCTGTGCGCTTCTTCCATGTAGGCTTCTTCTCAAAGAAGCAGTATTCTTATAAACAGGTTTCTATGAATCTGAATCTATTCAGTGTCACATAATGAAAGCATTCATTAAAAAAGAAAACAATCATTTTGTTATTATATAATATTATTGAGTCATGTCATGATTGTGGAGGGGCTGGATAGGAACTTTAGTTCCTTTTTTTCCCCTTTCCATTAGTTCATTAACTTTAAATCAATTATAAATTTAAATATAATCAATATTATCATTCTTCATTAATATAGAAAAGTTTTCAGAAATTACAGAAACATATTTATAACATAAACTCTTGTGTTTGGATGCATGGGCATTTTGTTTTTTAAATTCTTTTATCACATGCTATGTTATTTTTAGCATATTTAAAATACACTGATGAGAAATATTTTACCCTATTTACTTAACTTCTGTTCTAAATAATAATTTTCTTTTGTTATATGCTCTGTGAGTGTGTATTTGCATGATATATTATTTTAGTCATTATAATCTTACCTCTTATAGTTGAGACTGACATTTAAAAGTAGTTATTCTAGCTTTGTTTGCTTTTTAAAATTGGAAACTATAAATTTTCCTGTTGTTCATTTTGCCGCATCAAGTGTGAGAATTTTATCTAATGTTTGCTCCTCTACTAATATAACAATAATTTAATTGCTTTTCACTGTTATCTTGAAGTTCACTGAGAGCGTTCTTTTCTTGTGAAGTTCTACAAATATATTATTTCTTTTCTAATTTATAAATTATCTGAATGCTTTCCAGATTTAGATGCATATAATAGCATGATGAGTTTTACTTGTATATAGGAACTTATTTTTCTTATTGTTTACTCTACAGTTTTATGTTCTTTGTTTATGCCTGTGCATCTGTTGTGTTAATTTAGCTGTACCTGCTTGGAACTATAATATTTGACATGCCATTAGTACTACCTCCCTGTTCTGTTGCTGGTTCTTGTTAACAACAACCATTCAAAAAATGTGTACTGAATAAAAAAACCATCAAAATGTTGGGAAATGAAGTTGGATGTTTCTGTCTCATCCCATGCCTCCAGGTTTTAGTGCTTGCTGTAAGCTTATGACATAACAGTATGAATTGTGATGACAATGTATGTTCTTTTGATCCACATATGACTTAAAGCATCAGACATAGTAGAAAATGGTACGGGAAATATTAAGCAAGTAAACACTCAAACAAGAAACTTGAATATCTAGAAACTGATTTAGACAACTTTGAGAAGCATTGTTTTCAACAGTTTAAAATCACCCCAGATCTTGAGAAATTAGACTTGTTAAAATTAGAAAACCTTGCTTTTATGAATATAATGAAACAAACTAAAGACTAGGAAACATATTTGAAATGATATATTTTACCAAAGTTATTATATCCAATATAATAAACATACAAATAGCTAATATTGTTCTTGGGCAAAATATTTAATGATCACTAAACAAAATGAAACACGATGGCCAATAAGCCCATGGAGGGAAATGGTCAATTCATTAGTTATATGAAAAATACAATATAAAAGCACAAAATACTATTATGCACATGTTAGAAGGGAGAAAATTAAAGAGGTCGAAAATACAAATTATTGAAGGATATGCAGGATATGAAGGAAATGTCATTTCCAGTAGACAAAATGCATAATCCTGATAAATTATTTAGCTCATCTTAAAAAGCTTGAAATAGGTTTGATAGCATGGATTTTCAGATAAGAGAGAGTAGATATAGTGACAATTTAAAAAATAGCTATAATGAATGGTCAGGGGTTTCACCACCTTGCTGACAATGACTAGACAAAGAGTTTGATGATAAAACTTGATTGACTATAAAAATCAATCAGTAGAAGTAGTATGCTGTGGTTTTTGTATTAAAATGTAAATCTATTTTGTAATATGCTGACACAGCATCTAAGAATGTGGTTAAGAGAGTGCTTTTAATAAGAGATCCAATATTTGGTCTGTGTCTGTGGCAATATGGGCAAGTATATATGGCAGGGGCTCACTTCTAAGAGAGTAGGAATTCTCCATGATTTTCCTATAAACACTATTTTTAAAAAATGGACCTTCCAGATTCAGTGAATAAAAGAACCTTTACAAAGTTAAAAAAGGTCTTACATTTAGATTTTTAACCATGATAATTAAAAATGGATATTGATACAAAGCTAGGTACAGATTAAAATTAGAAACAAACACAAAGTATACTAGTGCATACTTTAAATTTGTGTGATTTTCTGTATCATAATTAGAAAAATTAAAATAAAATGAAACCTCAGAATATGTTCTTGCTTGCTTTTATATTAAACTGATAGAAAGTTAAATAATGCTTTCTCTTTTATTCTTAGTTTCTCCTGTAAAAATATTTTACACTATAATGCCAAAAGCTTATTTCTTCCTGTATATATTCAGAGCAGATTGCATGTTAAAATAGTTGAAAATGTTTCTAAAATTATGGGATTTATTGCTTGCATGGTTCAATACATGGACTCTATTTAATAATGTATTTTAATATTTGATAACACAGAAGCTACAAGACTCCACAAATGAGATAATATCCATGTCCACCCTATAAAGGCTTGAAATGACTAAAATGTCACCTTACCTATGTCTAAATAACTTGTTTTTATGCACAGTGAGATTCCCATTAAGTCTTTTTCCAAAAAGAAGCTCTATTTCTACATAATAATTTCCTGCTGCTTTTTCATATGGCTTACTTTTCTGAACCATTATCTTTGAAATTGCCTCACTGTGGTTGCAGAACAAGAGCATCTGAAAGGCGATGGCGCTTTGGGGTGGAAGCACTGCAAATCAGAGTGAGGAGTAATAATACTTCTTTACTCTGGTCTTCAGTTTCAAGGAATGAACATACTCCCATCTCTCCTATCATTTGTATGTGGCTATAAAAGACCTCTGTGTTTTGAACTTGGATTTTTTTCCTTTCAGAACAGATAATTGAAAACATCATATTTTCATTAATATTTCATTTTCAAGCCTCCTTTCTGTTGCAAGAATTCAGGGTTAAATGTTATGTTGTACACAGTTTTCTTCATAGGAAATAGAAGCAAATGGTATTGGCATTCTACATGACAGATAGTCAGCAATTTCCACATAGCTTTTCCTAACAGGAAGAAACATTTTCATAAAGAGAAATACTAGTGAAAATTTCAATGAAGTCCATATGAGAAAACAAAATTGATATGTGTAATAAATCACCATTTGTACTCTAGTGCAAACAGTATCCTGGCTTAAACTGGAAAGCATATTACTAGAGGGCTCCATTGTATGATAATTTTGTTTTTTGCTTCATATCAAGCACTAAAATCTTGCTAATATTTAAAATTGTATGACTTTTTTATTTGTATAGAATATATCATGTATATCATGTAGGTTTTTTGTCTTCTTTGCACTTAACTAAAAGAGGAAACAAAGAAAAATAAATTTAAGAACTCTCATAATGGATTTTTTCTTTTATGTTTTTATGTTTCTATTTAGCATATATACAGTTTTCTAATCTTATCTCTTTGGGAAAAGTTACAATGTGTTTTGTGCCTATTACTGGACCACCATGATTGGCATCACCACTGTTCTTTAGAATTTTATACTCTAAAAAAGAGTGACTCATGTTTGTAAACCTAAAAATGTAATCTACTTGTCAGTGAATAATATGTACAATGAATTATTAATAATCATTACATTTTAAATGTGTTTTTTTCAAATTTAGCATCATTGCATACTACATAATTTTAATGTATTTTAAGTACACTAAGTAGGTGTGCTTTTTGACTGATTTGCTTTCATTCTTTTTTTTGCAAATGTATATTTAAAAATTTGTATTTGACTAGATGCTTATTAACCATTACTGTTATGGAGCAGTTTCTTAATATAACTCTTCTACCCATTTCTCTGTAAATCTTTAATGATCATTTGGTCTGACTATGCCCATAGGGTACATGTAGCATGAATATAAAGGCTTGATCACTTTTCCTAATATTTCCGGCAAAATTCAGAGATATCTTGAAGCAGAAGCACAGAGAGAAAGTCCAGGACCATCAGAAGACCCCATTGCATATCTCTGTTTAAGGTGGCAGAGGACAAGGTCAGAGGTATCAGAGAATGTGGCAGGGAGAGAACACGAGGAGCAGCACCGAGGCGTGGTACTGTGAGACAGCGTGAGAAGTGGACTTACTGATCAGAGAGACAGAGACCAATGAGTTGCAATTCTGAGGACCAGAGAGACACTTGTATTGCTCTGGACCAATGTGGTACACTTTTAATTTGAGTCAGTGCAAATCCTTAGTGACCCCATACACAATAGAACAGAACAGAGTACACTCCTGTGACATCCTCGCAATTGTTCCTAGGCTTGAGTCTGTTGTAGCCACTGTGTCAATTCATCACATTAAAGCCTAGTGACGCCCTGTATTATGAGTATTGTCTATGAGGTTTTTTGTTTGTTTATTTTGTTTTGTTTTGTTTGTGGGCATCACTGCCTCCTGGTCAGAGTAGGAGGCCCAGCCTTGCTCCTGGAGAGCTGCTGCTGGATATGAACCACCAACCCTCTGAGTTGCAGTCCCGCACACAACCACTGTGTTGCCAGGGCTCAGCCTTGGCTATCAGTTTTGTGTGAACCCCGAATAGATGTAGAGTGTCATTGGAGGAATGGTCATTGTCAGCATAGGCAAAGAAGAATGAATGGTAATGGCAAGTATAGCCCCTGTTTTGGAAATAAGGATGACACATAAGTCAAATATTATCCCCAGCTTATTTCTTGCAATAATCAATACATCAGATGTTTGTAAGAAACCTTCCTTAACTTCAGCATTTGTGCTTGGTTCATAAATTTGAATGGTATTCATATTAACTCAAATGCTTTTCGATGTATGGAACTGTCCTATAACTAACAACAGTGTTACTTGGGATATCTCTAAGAATATAAGTTTATGACAATGAATACAATGACATCTTTTTTTATTCTCCTTGATGGAGTAGATCATCTAATTCACTCAAGATAGCCAATTCCAATCCATTTCAGTTCACTAATGTCTAGGAGAATGTCTACTGAAATATCTATTGAAACTATCATGGACTGCTCAATGGACAAACTGATCTCTGTTGGCAGAAGTAAGGTCAGAGTGCTCCTTAGAAGCAAGGATGGCAAGACTTTATCTCCTACTTTGGATGAATTGCCAGGAGAGGCCAGTCCCTGGAGAAAGATATCATGTTTAGGAAAGTGGAAGGACAGAGAAAAGGAGGAAGGCCCTGGACAAGATTGGCTGAGTTTTGCAGCACTCATGTCATTATGAGTAGAGTCTACTGTGAACAGGCAGTTCTTCTGAATACCTCCCAAACTCATCCTATGACATTAGAATGAACAATTTTCTACTTTCATTTATAAGGTTTCCACTCGCCATTGTTAGTGTTTTTAAAGCAATTTTTCAGGCATTTCTTCCTTATTTGTCTTAGTCTGGAAGCTTGTTTTGGTTAGTAGCGTTTAATTGTTGAACCGCAAGTGCTCCTATAAATACTTATGACCCCATGACTGGGTTGTATGCTCCTTTTATGCTGGGTTCTAACATAAATGAAAACAACTACAGAAATGAGGTTTATGATTATGCAGTTTATTGGGGAAAATGACAGGCTACAATTTGAGTGAGACATGCTTTGTTTATACTTACCCAGTCAGAACACTTTCTGCTCTGCACTCCCACTGCCCTTCTTTCTGGCCCTCAGCCTGTTGACCTGGCCTCTGACCTACTCCAGCATCTACTTCTGCTGCTACTTCTAGGCCACTTCTTTGGTGTCAAAACGTTCTCCTGGAGCAAGGGAATTCAATGTGTCCTGGAGTTTGTGGTCCCAAGAACACTCCTTACCCCGAGCTCTTCTCCCTTGCCTTTAGCGAAACCCCCCTTACTACTTCTTATATGGTCGATTTTATACCCAGAAGGACAACAATGAAAGTTATCCCTGTTATCAAGCATTCACACCTGAGCCATATAATCCAATGGGTATAAGCCCCCATCTTATTACTCAGACCCATCAGGGAGGTGATGGTTATTTGGTAACAATGACTATGCTTAAAAGAGTTATATTAAATAATTGACTGCATTGCATTATCCAAACCAAACTCACTTCTTTCCAGATGTTTACTCATAGTGACTCTATATGACAGGGAGAATTGCTCCTATGGGTTTCTGAAATGAACTTTTCATAGGAGTAGACAGCCCCCCAAGAGCAGCTGGTGGTTTCAAACTACCCATCTTAGGTTTAACAGCCAGCACATAACCACGAGGCCACACATTACACTATAAGAAAACAAAAGTAACCAGAACCAAGCATAGTGAAATTCACATCTTGCCCTGATTAAATGGTACCAGGGTTATGCAGAATCTCTGTAAAAATATTGTTACAAGAAAATCATCAAAAATAGAACTCATATGGACAAACATGTTAATATAAAAGATAAAATCCTTAAGGGATTATATATATATGTGTATGTATGTATATGTATATATGTGTCATGCAAAAAATAGTTAAGGTAATAGGATTTATAGAAAATATACAGAATTTTGGAATATAGAAATCATAGGACAAGGGCCAAAAATATAGCTAACGGAAAACAACAGATTAAATACAGTCAAGGGAAAAGAATAAATGAACATAGCAAGCAACAAGTCATAAATGTCTCTTGTCACTACTGAATAATGAAAGTTTACCTTCTTTTGTGCTTGAATTTTAGCTCAACTTTTAGTATATGTGCTGTTGAAATGAACATGAATTTTAGTTTCAATTTTTAGAAGCAAAGACTATATTTTCTTGCAAGCAAAGTTTGTTACTGTGAAGGTATTCTTGAGGGGGGGGGGGGAGGCGCGCGTTGTTTGCCAGACTGGAAGCCAAGGGCATGAATTTCAATGAAGAAAGAAATAGATTGAGAGGTGAGATGGAGATTTGGAACTTGAACCTAAAGACTGAGTGAAAACAGTGGTTTATGGTTCCATGCTGGGGAACTTCATAAAAAGACAAAGGGGTTTTCATTCAGCTTTCAGGAGTTCCTCTCAGCTGCATTCCAGTGCTCTCCTCCTCCTTGATATTATCCATGATAGCTGGACAAGAGAAAAGTAAAAGGAAATAGAGGAATGAACTAGGAGGCAAAGGGCATGTGTAGAGGTATACATATAAGAAATACATATTTGCATATAAATAATGATAAGGATATATAATTTTTTTGACATACAATATTTGAGGACCAAAATACACACCTTTTCCCCCAAAAGTGAGGGAAAAACACGGATGCATCTTATGGTCCAAGGGTGTGGTACCCCAGAATATTTCAGAACTAGAATGCTTCAGTACTAGAATACTTCAGTACTAGAATAATTCAGAATATTTTTCTAGCTTTCTTGCTCTAAAAACTGGATGTGCTTTATAGTCAGGCTCATCTTATGTTCCCCAAATATGGTAGTGCTATATATATATATATATATATATATATATAATGTTAATATTAAGGTAGTAGATGGATATTGAGTCTCTGCACAAGTATTCACCCATTACAAGAACACTTTGTTTTAATAACTTGGAATTCTGTCATACTTACCTTCCTGACAGGATTCTAAAGAAAAAAATGGGTGCATAAGTAAATATTGGGGGGGGGGCACTGAGCCCCGGTGGTGTAGTGGTTGTGCACGGGACTGCGGCCCACTGGGATGGAGGTTCGATTCTAGCTCCACGGAGCAAAGGCTGGGCCTCCTACTCCCACCACCTGAGGGCAGTGATGCCCTCCCCCCAAAAAAAGTAAATATGGGGAGGAAAATTGATAGTACCTGGTTATCAAAAGATATAAAATCTGCTGTCTTACGGGCTTGCAGTTAAATAAGCAGTCATCTAGCTGGGAAACAACAAAAACCATATGGAAGAAGCACACCAGCTTGTGTAATCAAGAGATGTTGGCAGGATCAGGTATATAGGCATCAGAAGTTCTAAAACAATCATCTCAAAGTGAATGATGGTGGGGCTGGGGGGAGGGGGAAGGAGTGGAGACCCAAAGTCTATTTGGAGACAATTGGACAACCCCTCACAGAGTCACAAGGAAGGGTCAAGCCAACCAGGGTGCAGTTTAGCACCATCAAAACATACATTCCTCTAGTTCTTTAATGCTTCTCCCTGCCTCCCATAACCCCAAGTATCAATTCCCCAGTTCTACCTTACAAACCTGGCTAGAGCAGAGCATGTACACTGGTACAGATAAGACCTCTCAACACATAGAATCCAGTACAGATACACACACCCACTAACCAGGAACAATACTGGAAGTTGTGATACCATGAGGGGGAAGTTAAGTGGAGAAAGTGGGAACTGTCATAGGGCAGTTTTTTGTGCTAACCTAGTCAATAGGAACATGTGGCACTATCGGGGTTGCAGTTTGGGATAGATGACTTGGCAATGACTTGGCAATGCCTGCCCCTCTTTCTCTCAGATAGTTGAACCAGTGTATATGGCTCATATAGCAAGTTCTCTGTCTCAACTTGTGAGCTACACTATCTGTGGGTCAAGACTACCTGTGGATGGTGTTGCTAGAGCTTGAAGTTCCCTCAAGACCTGCTTCGCCGCACTGCTGGTGTGTACTTCATGTGATCTTGGGACTGGTGGATCCTATTGTTTTGCTTTGCTTGAGTTTGATATCAAATCTGGATCTGCTTCATTGAACGACTGAGCCGCTGACAGTTAGTGACCTGCCCCACTGTTAGGTGTCTCCGGGCAGACAATGCTTACAGTGCTGATGGAAGAGTCTGCTTCCTTGGCCTTGTACCTGTAATCCTAGTGAATTGAAGGACTTTTAGTATATGAACTGTTTCATGGAATTGAGTTGAACCCAGCACTCTGTACTTCTGTGTGGATTAATTAGCTGTTATGTTCCTTCATGTTATATATATGAAGAGAGAGAGAGAGAGAGAGAGAAAGAGAGAGAGAGAGAGAGAGAGAGATCAGTGTTCTGATTTTGTTTCTTTGGAGAGCACAGGGACCAATCTCAGTGGTCAATGCATAACACCTTCCACTCCCCAATGGGGGACAAACAACAGAAACGTGGAGGAAGGGAGACAGCACATCTTCTAAGATATGAAAATAATCATAATTTATAATTTATAAAAGGTTCTTGAGGGTGGGAGAGAGAAAATGAGGAGCTGATATGAAGGACTCAAGTAGAAAGAGAATATTTTGAAAAGGATGATGGCAACATATGTACAAATGTGCTTGACATGGTGGATATATGAAATTGTTAAAAGAGCTGTAAGAGCCCCCATGGGTTTTTTTTAAAAAAGGAAATTGAAGTAGGCCAGTAGTTCTAGACTCAATGTAAAGGTGAGATATATACATTTTCTTTTTTTCAAAAGAAAAAAAGAAAAGCAGCAGTTGAGAAATGGAAGATTCATGAGATTTTGTAGGAGAGTAAAGAAAGGCAAGGCATAAACAATGAAAAACATTCAACAGAAATTCTAAAGTAAAACTGTGCTTGTTTTCCCAAGGACCAAGTCTGAGAAGAAGAGGGAGTATGCTTTATACATTTTAAAATGGTTCCTGGATGTGAAGTTGTGTTAATCTGGGTAGACTAGAGGAACAAATTTTAAAGACAAGCACATAGGTATAAGGAAAAGGTTTATATACAAAAGAAATGGGACATGGAGAAAGCATCCCAGCCCAGTGCAGTTCAAAGTCATAAGTCCAGTATTAACCCATATGCCCAAAATCAGTCTATAAAGTCTTCTTCCGACTCACGAAGTCACAGGTCATTGGGTGCAGAATCTCCGTGCTGGTAGGGCACCTCGCCTCCAGGGCTCAACAGCAGAAGTAACTCATCGCTGGCAGAGGTCTCCATCTGGCCGCCCCAGCTTCAGAAGTCTGGTTCCATCAGGGCAAAGCTGTGTGGTCTCTCCGCCGGCTCCTCCAGCTTCTCAAACGCTGCCAGCTTGTCTTGTCTGTGATTAATCGTCTCAGAAACTAACTCCCAAGAACTGGAGAAGATAGCTTCTCATCTTCACGAGGCAAATACTGCGAGATTTCCCTGGAGTCTCAGGTGAAAGCCATGCCCACACAGAGGCCTCATCGGCTACTCAATGGCTATCTCCAGATTAACAGGCCAGACTCCACCTCTACATTTCAATTATAAAATTAGCATAAGCACATGACTGCCACAGAAGTATATAAACATTGGAATGTACTTTTATAATCCATCTAAGGAAAGAGTGTAATTCAGAAGAAAAGCTGGAAAAAATACATTCTGCAAATGTGGTATTCTATTTTTATCATGAGACAAAGACCTAATGTGACTCATTGTGTTATAGTTGGGATAATTCCTTTGAAATGTATTGACTCTCGATAGCAATAAAAATATTCTAATAGGCTAAAGTTTGATCCTCATATAAGGAATGGTCACTCTTCCTGTTTCTCTGCCCTGTTGATTGTCATAATATTACCCATAAAAAGGTGATAACAGGCTGAGCCCTGGTGGTGTAAGTGGTTGAGTGCAGGGCTGTGGCCCATGGGCTTGGTGGTTGAAATCCAGTCGTGGCTCTCAGGAGCAGCACTGGGTAGCACTCACGACCACCAAAGGCAGTGATGCTCCCCAAAAAAGAAAGAAAAATATCTCAATAAAACATAATATTTGTATTCATTTAAAAACATAGATTTCAAAGTGTGTATATAGTTAAATCATCGACTGAAATTCTTTTTAAATGGGAAAGTAAGCACGAATATTAAGGGAACAGTTTACAATATCATTACAGTTGTAATGTGGTCACATTGATGTCCTCTGTATGGTGATGGTATTAGTTTCAGGAGCTGTCCACGTGGACCTGGTTCTTCGAAACCTTATATACAACAGAACAAAGCACTGTTCCATACTATTCCACCTTCACTGTCTGTCTTGGTTACATTTGAGCCACTGTGCTGCAGCCACTGTGCCAACCTGTCTCCTAGAGCAGCTTCCTCTTCTTCACTTTCCTTCTACTTTACCAAGTGTGTTAGTCTGGGTACTTTTGAGAAACAAATCCACAGAAACTCAGATACAAGAGAGCTTTATATAAAAGGTACATGCACATCAAGAAAACATTCCAGCCCAGAGCTGCCCAAGGCCATACGTCCAACATTAACCTATATTCCCAACACCAATCCACAAAGTCCTCCTCAGTCTCTCAAAGCACATGCAATGACGGTGACAGCTGGAGGAAAGCTGAATCAGTGAACAGGTAAGCATCACACCCAGGGCTGCATCAGGGTAGATCATGCACCTTCTCCTCGGGGATGTCTTGCAGGAAGTGAGCCTTGCAAGCTGAAGTAGGGACCTTGCTATGGCAGCTGCTCCCTGGTCTGACCATCACAAAGAAAGAGACCCAAGAACTAGAAAGTTGAGGCTAGCTGAATCATTTATCTTTCCTCTCTTTAATTGATCCCACACATGCTTATTGACACACTAAGCATTAGCTACCTCACCAAGCATGCACTTTACTAAGTATGATGATATCCTGTTCCAGGTATTGCTTTCTCCTGACAGCATGTTCCAAGTACCTGAGATGAAGTATTGTCATCATATTTTCTAATGAACATTCTGAATGCACCTCACCCCAAACAGATCTATCTGTTCTTTTGAGATTCTATGCTTCTTTCGATATTTTTATCTAGCACCATAATTCGAATCAATTTTGTGGTCTTCTTTATTCAGTGTTCAACTTTCACATACATATGAGACAACTGAAAATACCCTGGATGGGGAAAGATGCACATTAGTTAGTCCTCAGAGTGAAATTCTTGGTCTTCAACACTTTACAAAGCTATTCTGCGAATATTTATTCAATTGAATATATTGTTTGATTTACCAACTGCTTCCATGAATTAATTGGGATGCAAGCAAGACGAAAATAATGATAACTGAAGACTTGGCCATTTATCATGATATAACCTATTGACCAATTCTACTCAATGTTACCCAAATATTTTATGATCCACCCAATCAAAATATACCGATGATACAACCTTGCTTGCAGAAATTAAGAGGGCTTGAAGTACTAATTAAGCTAATTCAGCTCAAGAATGGAAGCCTTCAGTATGAATTACAAGTCAATGCAAAGAAGACCCAAATCCTCACAAATTGACCACTAAGTAATATCATGAAAAACTGAGAAAGGATTGAAATTTTCAAGGATTTTTCGTATTGGAATTTATAATCACTATTCATGGAAGCAGCAGTCAAGAGATCAGGAAATACAGTGGTGTTAGTCTGGCTAGAGTAGAGAAACAATCTCGTAGACACTTATTTGCATATAAAAAAGAGCTTTATGTTTAAGAGGAATTGAATATTGACAAAACATGCCAGTCTAGTCCTGAACAAGTCCATATGCCCAATATTAGCCCATATGTCCAATACCAATCTACAAATTCCTCCTCTACCTGCAATGATGTGGAATGCAGGAAGATCACAGGCCAGTGGGAAAGTTATATGGGTTCAATGACTGTAAAGGAATCTCAGTGCTGCTAGGGGTTTCCACATGTCTCCTTCAATTCCAGAACTTTAGTGTAGCATAATGTGTCTCTTAAAAATAATTTTATTGACGGCTCTTAATCCATACATATATCAGACATATTTGTACATATGTTGCCTCATTCTTTTCTATTCAATCATTTTCTATTGAGCACCTGGTATTAGCTCCTCTTTGCAACCCCTCCCTCCCCACCCTTGTGGTTCCTTGATAGATTAAAAATTACCACTATTTTCATATCTCGCACCCACCACTGTCTTCCTCTCCCCATGATTTCCACTTTTTCCCCCGGAGGGGTATGTGTGGCTGTGTGTAGATCATTATAATCGGTTTCCCCTTCTCCATTCCCATCAGGCAATTTCTATTCCCATTCCTGCTCCTGGGTTGCAAGTGTTCTGTGCTCTTATCTCTTATCTACACCTGTATGCATGCTTTGGTCTTGTCCAAAGTGAGAGGCATCAGTGGGGTCAGGTCGCGGGGGCTAAAGAAGCCTCAAGGAACCAGAGGGATAGTGTGTATTTCATTAGTGATTTGCTGCCCTGGTGGACTCCTCCCTTCTCTGTGACCTCTCTGTGGGGACACATTCCATTGTCTACAGATGGGCTTAGGGGATCTGCTCTGATGCCCCTCATGCTCAACCAAATAATTTTGTTTTTTGTTTTTTAATATCCTATTTATAAAAATTTTGCTGCCATGTAAGTATCTTTACATTAGAACATTAGATGAAAATATTAGTGTGCATAATTAGTGACCATGGGCAAAATGGTCATGACTCTGTTAGAAAAATGCTTTCTGTATCCCTAGGAAAAATGGTGGTAACACAATTGTGATTTTTCCCTGCTCTAATTTTCTATCTTTTCCAATTTTTCTTTTTTTCCACTAGACTTCGTTTTTTTTAATCTATCATTTTATTGGGCGCTCATACATCACATTCCATCACACATAGTTAAATACATAGTTACACACACTGTGCCAAGCACCCCACCTGCCGGCCTCATCAAGATTCTCCCAACATCTGACCCTCCACTTGATATGAGTCCCCCCACTCTTCCCTCCAACCTTTCCCACCTCCCCCCAGTCCTCACCACTCTGCAATCATGAGTGCTTTGTCATATCTTACACCGCCCCACATCTCCCCCTGCCCACTCCTCCCTACTTGCGCCCTCCAGATAGGAGGCAGTCTGCAGATCACCACAGCTGGCTTCCTCCCTCTGCCCCACCCTCCCTTGACCCATCCGGCTACTTCACTCCCACCACTGACCCCGAGGGGTCCATCCATCCGGAGTTCACTTCGTTTCCAGCTCCTCCAGTGCAGCTGGAACTGCAGGGCAGAGTTGGGGCTATGATGGTTGGGGAAAGGAAACCTTCAGGAAATAGAGGAAAGTTCTATGCTTCATTACTATCTCACTGCCCCCTGACTGGCCCATATCCTCCCCATGACTACCCTGCAAGGAGCTGTCCAACTGCCCACAACTGGGCCCTGGGTTCCCACCCTGCTCTCCCAGTTTTCTTACTGATTTAATCCT
Source organism: Nesogale talazaci (assembly GCA_004026705.1). NCBI lineage: Eukaryota > Metazoa > Chordata > Mammalia > Afrosoricida > Tenrecidae > Nesogale > Nesogale talazaci. The sequence continues at coordinate 29,291 of PVJH01004437.1, forward strand.
TGTTCTTTGATGTTTGATGTCTGCTCCCTTCGGCCCCTCGGGATCACACAGGTTGGTGCACTTCTTCTATGCGGGCTTTGCTCTTCCTGAGCAGTAACTTTGGGGTTTTGTTTGCCTGTTTGTTAAGGGTTTTCTGATATCTGTTATCTGGGCCTGATGATACCTCATGATCACACAGGTTGGTGTGCTTCTTCCATGTGGACTTGTTTTTTTTCTGCTGGATGGTCGCTTGTTTCATTTCAAGCCTTTACGACTCCAGATGCTATATCTTAGCAGGGAACCATCAGTCTTCCTCACCACTTTTGTTTATGCACCCTTTTTGTCTTCAGCAATTGTACTGGGAGGATGAGTATCTCAGATTGCCAATTTGTTAGAATGAAGTGTCCTTGTACTGAAGGAGGGTATGAGCAGAAGCCTAAGGTCTGCCCACTACCTCAATGTATTGCCATATAAATATATGAACACAGTCCAAGACTTCTATCTTTATGGATTAATGTATTTACATATGGACACACCTATGCTTATATCTCTATCCATAGCTTTGCTTCCTAGATCATTCCGTTGCTTCCTTTTGCATTGCTTCTGCTCCACCATCATGCACACCCTACTTTTGCCTCACAGTACTTCCTGTCAGTTAGATTGCTATTGCTCTGGCACCCACAGGATTTCTCTATCTTCCTCGAGATTGATTGTTATTCCTTAGTTTATGATGTTGTTTGTCCACCTCACCCTGCCCCTGCCCCTGCCCCAAATCCCCTGGGACCATTGTTCATGTTGTTTTTTTCCTTGAGCTTTTTTCCCATGCCTATCTAATATAAGTAGGCATACCAACAATGGCATGGAATGAACAAAAAGGAAACAAACAATTAAAAAAATTAAAGGGAAAAAATGCAAAATTCCAAGTCTGTCCCCTGACCGTTCAATCTATCTCCCCACTGGTCCTGGGGGAATCCCAGGAAGTGCCCCTCCTAACCTGAAGCCCTTTTGGGGAGGTTCTTTAAGTTGCTCACACTTTTTCTGCATGTGAGCTACTTATAAAATGATCACATCAAAGGGATCTACCAACCACAATAATGCAAATTATTAATTTTATTACATTTATTGATAGATGCATTTAGAATTCTTTATATATGCACACCTGACATAACCACATGAGTCCATATTGTACAACACAGAACAATTAACTGTGTACATTTTTGGTCATTAACTGAGTTTACTTGGATGAATGGAATGATCCAGCGATGCATAGTCCAGACAGAAACTACTGACAGCCAGCCTCAAACACACTTCCAAATGATCATCAGTTATGGTGGGATGGTTCTTGGACTTATGATCTCTGTGTGTCGTGAGCGGCACAAGGAATGATGAGAGAATGCTCAATGTCATTTCCAAATGCTCATTTTATTCACTGGGAACATTCACTGCAACCGTCATACATCAAACAGTTTGAAGTCTTAGGGGTTAAGGAGAAATAAAGTAGGAAGTAGCAAGCAAGTATAATGGTAATTATACTTAATTCAGCAAGCATTTAAAAGTTAAAAGTTCCAGTCCATTATGACCAATGCCTTCATTTGTGTACTCTCCCTGGGTACCAGTTAAAGAGAAGGTAGGAGTTGATATCTCTTGAATCCTAGTTCTCTCACTTGACCAACTCTGGGATCCAGGTTTTATTCATTATTGTAAGCAAAGTTTGGAAATCCCCATGATGTTCAGTTGCCTTGGTTATTTCCTATCAGTCTGGTACATTTGGTGTTCAAATGCTGGCTGTTCTTCTGTCAGGAATGCATAATCTCTTGTGGCGGGAGGGCATTGAATTGAGGTAAGGTGTAAATACATCTGATGGTCAGCGGGAAAACATAATCTCTTGACTTGTATGGGGCAGTTGTTTATATACAATTGGTGGTCATACAATGAGTCATCTTCTGGCAGGGAAGCATAATCTCTTGTAGCAGAAGGTCAATGTCTTGCAAGACAGTTTTCACAAAATGGAGTTTCTTGTGCTCTCATCAAGGTGGAAAAGGTTGACTCACATAAATAAGTAGAGCCAAACAATGCAGTTAAGAAGTAGCACATTTTTGTGTGTTTGGGTACTTTCCCTCTGTGAGTAAATTCCAGAACTGTTCACGGGCTTTGGACTTCAGGTGAATGCTAAATTGTAGTGTCAAAATCTCCCATTCAGTGGTCCAGCCCTAGTGTTTGAGTGATTCCCAGGGCCCAAAAAATGGACCAAGCTTCCAGAGACCTGAAGGCCAGGGGAAACACCCCTAAATATAGACTCATTTTCCTCGCCACCTTCATTGGCCTAGCAGCTGCCAAGAACAAAGGCCAAATCTTCCCAAACCTGGCAAACAAATGCATTACTACTGCCTCTCAGATCAACTGCTTCTCCGAGGTGTATTTGGGGAAAAGCTTCCCGAGCAAGTCGAGGAGTGGCTCTCTTAGCAAGCGCCTGGGGAGGTCCCTCAGAAGAATCTGGATGTGATGAAGAGGCAATGGAGCAGACGGAGGAGGCCGCTGTGGAAATGACTAGGAAGCTGGAGAAACGGAAGAAGAAATGCTTGAAAAAGGAAAAGAAGCGACTGGCTGCACTTGCATCTCTGGCAAACAGCAGATCTCCCGAGGAGCGTGTGGGTCAGTCAAGGGCAGGAGATCAACGGGGAATGGCCTCAAATGAGGAAAACGCAGAGGGCCCAGGAGACTGCACAGGAATATGGATTTGAAGACCCAGCTATCTCTGCTCTCCCCAAATTCAAGGAAAAGAGATTCAGGAGGAGCTCTTCAGCAGTGATTCAGAAGGGACACTTCTGCCCAAAAGGAAGAAGCTGAAATGTCTCCTCAAAGAAGAGCCTGCACGTGAACCTCAGGAGGCAGCCACTGACGAGAGCATCGCAAAGGAAAAGAAGAAGCTCTCTGCAAGGGCGAGGCCCCAGCAGTGCCCCCGAGGAGGAGGCTGCTCCCAGCAAAAGCAACACTATTAAGAAAAGGAAGACAATTAAAAATTCAGTGCAGGAAGGTTAAAATGGACATTCAACCTCCTCAATTAAAAAGCAAACAAATACAACAGTTAAAAAAATCCCCCACTCTGTATGAAAGAAACATTCTTGTCTTCTTACTTGGTCTAGCACCCCCTCTCCTTTTAATCCCTCTTCTTCGCCCCATGATGTTGTGTCTGTATTCACACTTCTGATTCTGTGAAGACATAACACATACTCTTCATTTGGGGGGGGGGGGTTGTGCTCTGTTCCTCCTGTGCCATCTTCTCACTCTCACCCCCTCTTCCCCATCACCTTCCCCTTCTCTCCCCTTATTTGTGTTGGATTATCATGTACCTCCTTGACTGCCTGCACCTCAATCTGTATTTTTTGAGATAAATGGCTTTTCTCCTGTATACTCAGTTACTGGTTATACTTACCTTAAAGGCTAATGCTGTACTTGACCTTTGGTGATTGACTGAATTGCTCAGCATCATTTCTTCCAAATTTTCCCCCAAAATGACACATTTCATGTGATATTCATTGCCTTTTAGTGATGCATAGTGAATGTTTTAATAGGCATCTCTGATAGCTAATGATCAGGAGCATTTTCTCCTACATTCATTGGCCATATGGGTCTCCTCTCCAGTGAAGTTCATTTTCGGTTCTTTTGCCCACTTTCTCAGAGGGTTAGCTGTTTCCTCTTTTTGCAAGCCATCAGGGAATTGTAGATTTTAGTAATAAATCCTTTATCTTCTGTGTCATTGTTAAAAATCTTCTCTCAGTCTGTGGGTTACTTTGTTACCCTCATAGTGAAATCTTTTGAGTCATAAAGGTGTTTATCCTTAATGCATCCACTTGTTGATTTCAAATTTACCTGTGTGTGTACCTTTCCCTAATGCAGTTAGCCTACAGATTCCTGCATCAAGGTTCTTAGATTTGTCCTGATCCCTTTGATGGTCCTGAACGTTTGTGGTTCTACCTCTAGGTCTGTGATCCATGTTGAATTTTTTCTGCTCATGGGGTGAGGTAGTCATCTTGTACTATTCTACATGTGGACATCCATTGTCTGATTGGAACATTTTTATAAGCCCCACAAAGTAAGACTCCAATTTGGCTTCATTTGACCCAAAGCCTGTCAGGGAAATTAGCCTGAGATATGGACCAGACTCAAAGAAAAGGTTTGAATAGAAAGAGTGAATTTATTGAAAGGAATTACTTGAAAAAAACTCCAAAGGCCCTTTAACCAGTCTATACAGCCTGACAAACTGGAGAGACAGACCTTATATGCTGCTAAGAGCAGATCTCCAACCTGAGGCGAGTTTTCTGGTAGGTCTTTTCCTGTTGGTCGGTCCTCTGTATTATATTTCCTTTTGCCAAAAATGTCTCCCAATGCCCCAGTCTTAATACTAAACCCTTGTCTCAGACCTAAAATCCCAATGCCTATTCAATCACTGTGGTAGGAATGTGAGCATCCTGTACTTCTTCACCTAAACCTTTCCATATTTCTAGTCTCATCTATTGATAATGAAATATATCTTAACTATCCTTCACTTTTTTTGTGTGCTGGAAAGGTATGTGTGAAAACCATTTACACCTTTCCTTCTGTGTCTCAACTTCTCCCTGATTCCTTCTATCACCAACTCTTCCAGCCTCTGTTAACCTGGCAATATGAATAATCACTGTTCTGTTTCACAGTTAGCCTCTACCCTCACTGTGGCTAATGATACTGAACTTCTCCATCATCTTTCCCACATGTCGTTGATTTGATTTCTTTCTATTTCACCTGTGGAGGACCACTTGTATGTTTGCCCTTCATATTGCTGCATTTATGAGAAAGAAATCATTGGTCATGCAAAATTGTACCTTTCAACTGTAGGTGTTTCAATTCAGACTCTCTTGTAAGTAATATGCTAAAACTGCTAAAGAAGTATACTAGATTATTTTATAAGTATCCTCTAACTGTCCCCTTCCAACTTTCTTCACTCCCTTACGCCCACAATGCATTATATTATTTTAGAATAGGGTTACCCTCATCCTGAAAAATTGCTCATTTACGTGGGATAATTTTAGGATGATTCTTCTGCTTTACTTATAATACAAAAATAAAAATTATATTCCTAGAAATCAGGTCATACCATTTCAATTTCTTTATTTTCTCTACAATGATGAAACAACCTAAACAGCCCCAGGGTTCTAATATGTCCCAGGATTATAGAAAGCACAGCTCTGTGTTTATGCATTTCCCCTGAAGCTCCAGACTGTCAAGATATTTTCTTGTTCTTGCCCAGTGGGAACTTCAGAATTACCCTTTGTATGTTGATATTTCAAAAATTACAGTCTCCAGGCAGTCTCTTCCTGCTGGTATTAGCAATCTTTGCATTGATTCTTTTGGGGGGAACTCCTTCAACCTCTATTTCTGATCAATGCCTTCTCTCCATAACTTGGCACTAGTTACCAGATTAAGTCATGTTTCTGAACATTTTCTCTTTCAGTGACCATTCAGGAAACTGTCTTCTCAGGGTCCTTACATAAACCTATTATGTTGTTGGGGTAAGAGTAAAAGGATTGGAAATATCTTAGTAAACCTTAGAAGGAGTTCCTGGCAAGGACTTGAGTTTCCCTTTAGAGGAATGAGTTATTTATATACATTTTCCTTAATATTTGTTTTTATAGAAATAATTAGAAAACAGAACAATTCTTGTTTGACATCCAGTTTCAAATCTTTTTCATTGTCATTTTGAATTTTATAAGTTCATTTTTTCTCCTTTGTATTGTTAACATTTCAAAGTCACAGAAGGAAGTTTTAGATATATAATGGATTACTCATTTTAAATGTTCATGTTGTTTATATATTTGAGGGACTTAAAATGTTTATAGAAGTATCCCATTATTTTCACTTATAGTTTTCAAAAAACCTTTTGAACTACTTGTGTGTATATGTGTGTAAATGTTTGACATACAGTATGGTCCAAAGTGAGGTAGAATTATCAAAATTGCAACAGTATCAGAGGATAACTTGGTTTCAAATGAAAAAAAGACCCACTGAAGTATTATGAAGGACTAAAAATGGCAGAACAATGTTCAATTTTAGTCTTTATGTATTAATAGTACTTGTCAACCTTGAGTTATTTAATATGCTAGATACTAGAAACCACTTAACTATGTAATAGATTTCTATAGTAAATTGATGATATAGTTGTATTCTTCAAAATCCTCTTTATTAAGAGAAGAAATTTACATTAACACTAAAACTAGTGTAGCAGTTGGATTTGATGTCAATTTGAATGTGTATGAAAGTCTAGGGCTGGAATTCAATCTACCAGTCAGTGACAATCTGATGATTCTTCCTGGGAGGTATGGTATTCTTAAAAGGAAGAAATTAGGAAGCCCCTCACTTTTTGGCTCCTCACCTATGTGCTTGTGTGACTTGGACTGCCTCTAGCAGTCTCTGCACCCACTGCCTGTTGTCTTCCTGCAAATTGTTTCCACTTTTTTCATGCTGTGGTAGTAACAGATTTTTGTGCCAACTTGAAGTTACAAAAGTATAGGGGTAGAGTTGAGCATATCAGTCAGGTCACTGTCTGATGGTTCCTTCTTGGAGCCATGATCTTCTTATAAAGAGGGTCCTGCCATCCCCGCAACCTTTTCTTTCTTCACTTTCTTGTGGCTAGTCATGCTGATAACTGTATGAACTCTATGATGCAGCTGCTGCCGTTGGATCCACACAGCTCTGCACCCACCATCCTATGTTCTCCCTCCATTCTGTATCATTCCATGTGGCTGTATGAGTCTGAAGACATGCTTATGGACTAGAGCGGACTTATGGACTTGATTCTGACTGGGCTGGGATGCTTTATTGATTCATGTCTACTTCTGGATATAAAGCTTTTTCTTATACATAAGTGTCTCTAGAATTGTTTCTCTAGTCAAACTGGCCTAACACAATGTGCCTACAGCTATATAAGACTGAAAAGGGTGCATCTTACAATGGAATTATGAACTTGAGTTGGACTGGGCTCAGATGTTTTCTTGCCCTAAATTTACTTTTTGACGCAAAGCACATTCTTGCACATATATGAATTTCTCTGGTTTTGTGTCTCTAGACAACCCACTCCAACACAGCTTGGGATGCTTCTGACTTATTTTGACCTATAGAAGATGACAGAAAAAAGGCTGCAGGAACTAATTGATTTGCCATTGTGCTCTTGTCTGCTTCAAGTGTTGCCCTGATTCATCCTTGTAAGGAAGTTAGCCTAGCATTTAGGAGTTTGAAGCACATGTGTAAAATGAAGTTATTCTCCAGAAGACAGAATTAGTTGAGGCAAGTGAATGAAACCTTCGTGAACTTTCTAACATAAGCTTCTACTCCAGCCAAACACATTGAAAGCAAGCAAAGCCATCTGAAAAAACTGCCTATCCAATTCACAGGATCATAGAAAATCATAAATTATTGCTGTTCAAGTCAGGATATTTTCAGGTCATCTGTCATATAAGTTGTCATCATGCAGCAGTAGATAAAAGGGGAAACGTCCCAATTAACCACATGATGTAAACTTACAAATATGTTTTTCATTATGTAGTAAAAATATATTGTTCTATGAATTAGGATACCTGCATTCAAATAACTCAGTAGTTATAAGGTTTGCGTGAGTCATTTAAACACGGTGAGACAATCTTTTTATTGTCCATGTTCAGAATGAGTTTCATGCAGTAGTCCAATTCTGATTCTTTCCCATTAAGAATTATTGCATTCTTTCTCTTTCTTTCAAAGAGATTTAAAGATAAACAAGACAAGTTACATTTCTTTGTACAAGAATTCTTCAAGCATCCAAACTTGAGTAACACTCTATCACTCATGCTGACTTGGTTTGGGGAAGAGGTATACAGCATACATTATTGTCCACGTAAATAAGGTATGCAAAGGAGGATTAGAAGAAGTTGTAGTTATTCTACTGCATTAAAACTTGGGCTCAATGCAGTAGAAAATCAGCAAGAGCCCAGATGAATCTAAAATACATAAAAGTTATGAAGTGTGCCTTGGGTTTAGGAACCCACACTTTCTTGACTTTGTTCTTATAAAGAGAACAATCTCTTTAACTCTGAACTGTCAGTTTCAATGAAGATGGCTTAACTAATGCCTCTTTGTACTTTAGATAAATCATTTGATGATACATAATGTGCTATTATTATTATTATTATTATTATTATTATTACTTTCAGTCTAGTTGATCCCAAACTCATAAAAAGCCATTGCACAACTGAACAAGATTCTACATGGTCCCATACCATCTCTATCAGTTGCAGCTTGAACCATTGGTATCCCTATGTATTCATTGATTGACCTTTAGAGGCAGGCCACCAGGCTTCTCTTCATTGCATGGCTTACTCAGGAAATTCTACAGAAACCTACCACACCATAAAAACATACAAGCCTCTCTGACTAATAGGTGTTGCTTCTATATGAGCTGCATTGTCTTGGAAGTAAAATATGTTGTTGATGCTTTTATGTGCTGTAACATCAATTCTGACTCATGGTGACCCAATCTGATAGAGTGCCTATGCCTTCATGGGGTTATCTTGTCTAGAACCTTATTGGAAATAATTATTAGATCTTTTATATCTTGGTTAGTAACAATGCACCCAGCCATAACATCAGGGATCTTTGTGATTTCCATGTGGAAAGCTGGAACTTTGCCATTAAACACCTCTGCCCCTGATTCTATGGCAATACAATTCTTTTATTTTAGTGTCTGCCAACTTCCATATATTCCTTCTCTCTATGAGGTTACCTACATAATACGAATAGGTAAATAAAGACTGAATGAATTACTTGGTAAGAGAATAAAATGTATACATAGAATCTAGTCTAGAAGTATATGCTTATGGAAGGGTTTGTCAAATTAAGTGCATTTAACGTTAAATCAAGTCAGACAAGTAGATCTTATTATGAATTTTCCTTTCAAATAAATATATAATCATATAAGATAAATTTCTAGACTTAAAGCTTATTAAAATGCACTGGCATAAAATATATTAAATAGAGTAAATCCTGTAGAAATTAGATAACATCAACATTTATTAAAAAGCTGAAGTAAGCATTTACTAGATAAGCTATGTTGTAAAAAACTTCCTTTTAAGGCATTAAAATATCTATATATTTTTTCCTTACTACTAGGTAGATGTTCTCAAACTCTAAACTGTAAAAGAAGATCCTCAAGTAGTATGTATTTTATTGTAGGAAAATAAAAGTATGTGCTACCCTAATATCACACACTTGTCTAGATGTTTTCCTTCAGGTAGAAGCAAGAAGAAACTATTTCTCTCTAAAGATGGACTTTGGTTCTGTACTCTGACCCTCCTCATTATCAATGATTTGAATATTTGGGTGTTTGTTTGCTTGTTATGGGTCTTCTGATGCCTGTTGCCTTGTCCTGACATCACCTCACAATGGCACGGGCTGGTGATGTGCTTCTTCCTTGTGGCTTTGTTGTTTTCCGCATGATGGCAGCTTTTAACTTCAAGCTTTTAATCCCCCAGATGCTGTATCTTTTGATAGCCAGGCACCATCCACTTTCGTTGCCACATTGGCTTATGTACCCATTTTGTCTTCAGCGATTGTTTCCAGAAGGTGAGCATCATAGAAGGTCAGGTTGTTCGAACAAAATGGTCTTGCATTGAGGAGGGTATGAAACCCAAAGTCTGCCCACTACCTCAGTATATTTTCATATAAATATATGCAAATAGGCAAAATACCTCTATTTTATGAATCAATATATTTACATATGGACATACCTCTAACCATAGCTTTGCTTCCTAGATCTCTTCTGTTTTCTTTTAGCTTCTGTGGCAGTCATGTGCTTATGTTAATTTTATGTTTGAAATATAGAGGTAGAGTCTAGTCTGTTAATGTGGAGATAGCCATTGAGTAGCCAATAAGGCCACGATGTGGGCATGGCTTTCTCCTGAGACTTCTGGGAAATCTCGCGATATTTCCCTCGTGAAGATGAGAAGCTATCTTCCCCAATTATTGGGAGTTAGTTTCAGAGACGATTAATCACGGATGGCACAAGCTGGCAGCGTTCAAGAAGGTGGAGGAGCCGGTGGAGAGAGCACACAGCTTTGCCCTGATGGAGCCAGACCTCTGAAGCTGGGGCGGCCAGATGGAGACCTCTGCCACCGATGAGTTGCTTCTGCTGTTGATGGACCCTGAGCCCTGGAGGCGAGGTGCCCTACCAGCACCAGGATTCTGCACCCACTGACTTGTGACTTCGTGAGTTGGAAGAAGACTTTATAGACTGATTTCGGATATGGGTTAATATCAGACTTGTGACTTTGAACTGGACTAGGCTGAGATGCTTTCTCCATGTCCCATCCCTTTTGTATATAAACCCTTTCCTTATATCAATATGCGTGTCCTTGAATTTGTTCCTCTAGTCTATCCAGACAAACCTAGCTTCCTCCTGCCCCAACATTGCCCTACTGCTACCTCTCAGTAATTCCTCTCAGCTACATTGCTGTTGCTTCAGTACCCCTGCAGAGGGTTCACAGGAAAGAGTTGAGCCAACAGGGCATAGTCAAGCAATGATGAAACACACAATATTCCTTGAAACTTCTTCACCCCTCCCCAGTGTCCCCATCATCACCCCAGTACTATCTTTCACTGTGGACTAGACTGGAGCTTGTGCATAGGTATAGAAAAGTGTAAGAGCTCAGGACACAGGGAATAGAAATAACAATCCCAAAAGGAGAGGGGCAATGTGAGGAGAGGAGGGGGGGGAGGGGGAACCAATCACAATGATCCTCATGTAACCACACATCCCCCCTCCAAGAGAATGAAAAATAGAAACCATGGGGGAAGGGAGATAGGGGTTGGTATGATATGAAAATAATAATCATTTATCATTTATCAAGGGATCTGGGGGGCAGGTACAAGAAGAACTGAAACCAAGGACTCAAAAGGACTAAATATATTGCAAAGAATGATAGCAACATATGTACCACATGCTTGATATAATAGGCATATCAATTGTTATAAGTTGTAAGAACCCTCTTTTAATTTAAAAAGAAAGAGAAGACTATTTCTGAATAGTAAAAGCTTAGAAACAGAGAAATCATTCAGCTACAGGAACTCTGAATGCACTTCCCGTGTGCTTTTTCACCATGTCCTATCCATTTACACTCTATACTCAACTTGACCAAAAAGTTGTCAGATTTTAATTTAAATTTCCCATTACCAAGTGCTCAAACATTCCCAAAGTGCCTTCTCCTCTTCACCAGAAATCAGTGAGCTGGAAATTACATAGTAATACTGATGTAGGTAACCTTACATTGTCATACTCTATTAAAAACTTCAGAGAACTCATTGAATTTTCTAAAATTAAGTTTTCAGAACACTTTAGAAAACTAATCAATCTGTCCCTCAAGCAGATCATTCGAATTATTCATACAAGTCAAAATTTGATCTTCTATGGTAGAGACAGTAAATATATGAGAAACTTTTGCTATACTTTGAACTTAGACTTTTTTAAATTCAAAAGCATATTTTTTGTCTTTTAGGTTATAGGGCTTATATGCTAAATTGGAACTTTCTTTATTCCTTGTTCTGTCACTTTCTGTCTCTTAATATGCACATATGGTTCTCTTAATATTTTTCAATTATATTTTGTGGTAGTCTTCTCTTATCTTCCACAAAATTAATAATACATTCAAATGTATATATTTAATTATAGGATATGCTTATAGGATTGTCTACTTCCTCACATGATCCTCACGTAACCACCCATCCCCCCTCCAAGAGGATGAACAATAGAAATCATGGGGGAAGGGAGATAATGGTTGGTATAAGATATGATATTGCCACTAAATCTATTTCAAGTATTAGTGACCCTATAAAACAGAGTCAAACTGTCAGCATAGGATTTCTGATGCTGTAAACCTTTGTGGAATCAGACTTTCTCTTCTTCCAAGGAGGGACTAGCGGTTTCAAACCTTTTGGTTAGAAGTCTAATGTTTAACTAACTTTGCTACCTTGACTCGTAGGGTCACACATAAAACCCAAATTCGTCTTAGAGGCCAAATTTTAACAGATTTTCATTTAGCATCCTGTGCTAAATGTCAGCAACATACCCCAATTTGTATAGAAATTTGATATTGACATTGAAAACAGATTCAACCACAACAAACTGTTTGTCTTGGTGGACTTAAAAAAATAGGCCTGTTCCTGAGTTATTTGGAACACAGATTCATAAAATTGAATAGGCCATATCAATTCTACTTAAGAGATATAATATTCAACATTTTTTTCAGCTATTATGCTATACTAACATTATTTTATCATTTTATAATAATTTATTTTAAATATGGGAAGAACTCAGAACCGAAATAATAGGACAACACAGACAGAAAGGATAAAATATTTGAAAAAAGTGTGTAGTAAGGAATTTCCAAGGGAAACCATATATAGAAGGACCTATGTTGTCTACACATAAAGCTGCCATTCATAAGGGTCAGTGGTTCAAACCTACCAATCTCTCTGCAGCCCTTAAAATATGTAAAGGTTCAGAAGCCCCAAAAGGCAGTGCTTCTCTGCTATACATGTTCACTATGATGGTTGGATGTGTCCACTAGACCCTCTTGTATAGAGGTAGGGGCAAAGCCCAACCTATCAACTGGGTTGCAGACAGATGACACTTGCTGGGTGTCATAAATATAAACTTTTGTATAAGAGAGAGAGACTGAGTAGAGATGAATCCTCTATGGCCCTATGTCTTCTACTGGAGCGGGATCTTGTCTCTGGTTCCTCAATCTCCTGTTACAAGTCCTGCTGTTCCCAAGATCCATCAGCTGACTCCCTACATTGGCTTCATACACTTGAGTTCGGACCTCTGCCTACACTAGTCTGTGATCCCTATTGTCTCTGGTGATCCTGTTCATGAATCAGGAAAAAACCTGACTTGAACAGCACTAACGGATTTCTACAACTGTACAGGCCATTTCTTGATATAAATCTCAGTGATCCAAGCGTCACTGGTTTTTCTTCTCAAAGATCTTAACCTAACACAGTCACTGTCTTTTAGAATCAAATAGATGACAGCAGGTTTTGCAATGACTACTACTCTTGGACATTGCAGAGCCAGAATACAGCTGGATGATACTAGAAGATATCAAAAAATTGAAAAGGTACATATATGGAAGGTGTGAGGACAATTTAGAAGGTATAGATGGATATAAAACTTCACTGCAATTTTCATAGATATTTTGAGGATCTTCTTTAGTATACATTTGGAACATATTTTACTAGATAGAAGTCAAAGGATAATTAATGTTTTTTATATATTACCAAGGTGTGGTTAAAACAAAGCTCTTAATAGGAAAGTTTCTAACTTTCTTTTTTAGAGTTTTTGTAAACATGTGGAGAAGCTTGCCATCCTATGATAAGATAGGAATATTTTAATTTTCACAAGAGTATGGAGTCTGACAGACACATTTTGAGTTTCAGAACATTTCAATCTCTGTTTATTGCACTAAATACACTACCTATCTACCAGTCAGTCTATTGCAACTCCACGTTATGCTCTAGGGCAGAAGGACACGGCTTTGGGTTTCTGAGGTTGTAGATCTTTATGAGAGAGTTTCATCTTTATCTTAGAAAGCAGATGGGTGCGCGAATAGCAGCTCTTGTGGTTAGTAGTTAAACAACGCATTGCTTTTGTAGGGTTTCTTATTTATCACACAGTACCTCTTATTTCAGGCCCATTTTAAATGTAACAAATTGGAACTGTCTGGTATGCAGTCCCTAAGAAAGGTGAAGTTTGAGAATTTTGAATTCCTTTATGTTGAGTTTTAATCCTTACTGCAATTCATGATCTTCCTCAGTAAGCACTTCAGGTCCTCCTCACGTTCCGTAAGCAAGGTGTATCGTCTGCATCTTGCAGGTTGCTAATAAGCCTCCCCCCACATATGACACCACCTTCTTCTGCAAATAACGCAGTTTCTCTGATGACTTGTTCAGGGACGGATTGAATAAATCTGGTGAGAGAATACCACCCCCAAACAGACCTCTCCTGATTTTGAGTCAGTCACTGTTCTCTTGTTCTGTGTGTGCAACTTCCTCTTGATTCGTGTGCACGTTCTGCAAAAACACAAAAAAAGCGTCCTGACATTCTCATTCTTGTCAAGTTTACCTACAGTTTATTATGATGCACATAGTTGAATGCCTTGACATCGTGATTAAAATGCACGCAGACATCTTGCTCATATTGTCTGCCTTAGATAAGACCCATCTGACATCGTCAATGGTATCTCTTGCTCCAATTCTCTCCTGAATCCAGGCAGCATTCACTGTTAGACAGCTCTCTCTCAATGCACTCTTGCAACTGTTTTTGGATGATCTTCAGTGAATATTTACGTCTTTACTTGGAATGGATCAAATATTGATCTCTTCTAGTGAGTTAACCAAATTTCTGCCTTAGACAAGTAAGTACTTGATGTGAATCACCAGGCTGTTCAATTATTTTAATTGATACTCCACCACTTCTTGGACCTTGCTTTGAATTCTTTCAATGGAGCTTGGACTTGTTCCTTCAATACTATTGTTATTGCTAGACGCTGCCAAGTCTGTCTGGAGTCACGATGACTCTGCAAAACAGAATAAAACACTGGACCATCCACATAATTGTCTCTATATTTCAGCTCATTGTTACAACAACTGTTACAACTTATTTTGCCAAAGAAGCTTCCAATTTTTCCCCACCTTTCTACCAAGTATGATGTTATTTTCTAATATGTTTTAATATAAATGACTTTCTAAAAGCCATTATCTTAAACTCTTTCCGTTGATAATTTTTCTGACTAGATCTCTCATGAGGCACCTTGGTTGCACCATGTTTGCATACTGGGTTGCCAAACACAAGACCAGAAGCTAGACCCACCAACCATTCAGTGGGAGAAAGATGAGGTTTTCTACATCCATAAAGATTTATAGTCTCCAAAACTCACAGGGGCAATTCTACTATGTCATATAGGATTGCCATAAGTAGGAATTGATTCTATTTAAGTGAGTTTGCTTTTTTTTTTCATTGAGGTCTCTAATTTTTTTACATATTACTTTCCTTTTCTTTCTGATAATTGATCTTTATTCTCTATGAGTCAGAGTCTGAAATCTAGTTTACCATGAGAATTTCCTTCAGTAAGATTCTAAATTATGATTTATTTATTACCACTTCCTTCGACATACAGCTTTTTAACTAATGGTCCAATGGCTTAGTTGGTGATAAGAGGTATAAAAATAAAATTAAGAAAATTTATTTTTTGCTCAAAAATATTTATTTTAAACAACAAAAAACCAACAAATTTTCTCTCCCTAAAGTATCTCTAGCTTATTTGTTTTTCTTGTCTTCCATAGTGTGCAGTCATGTTCAGTATAAAATATCTCATGTTGTAGCAAATTAATTTTAATTATGCTGACAAAAATTTTGAGACCATATTTTATAAGTCTAGAAACTTATGACCCACAAATCCACCTATAAGTTTAACCTGCAAGATCAAGTTTTATAATTCTAGGAACATTGGTAACAAACCGAACTCATGTCCATCAAGTCTATGGCAACTCAATCAACTCTGTGGAGTAGGTCAGAACAGTCCTTGTAAGTTTCTGAGAATATAATCCATTATAGGATTAGAAAATCTCATCTCCAACCCACTGGGCAGCTGGTGGTTTGAACTAAAGACCTTGTAATTACAGCCCAATGCATAATCACTACCCCATCAGGGCTGTTTTTAAACTGTGACTAGGTATAGAAAAATAAATAAACAACTTTAACACTCATTTTATTTACTCTTTAGAAGTAACCTTTACTTCCTTAAGATTCAGATCAACCAGATGGCTACTTGTTTATCTTCTAGCATTTAAGACCTCAGACACTATATCTTTTGATGACCTGGCACCACCATCTTTCTTTACCACAATTCCTTATGTACCCTTATTGTCTTCAGTGATTGTGTCAGAAGGTGAGCATTATGGAATGCCAGGTTATTAGAACAAAGTGTTCTTGCATTCAGGGAGCTTTTGAGTAGAGACCCAATGTCTGTCTGCTACCTTAATAGTCAACATATAAATATTTACATAGATCCATTTCCCTATCATTATATATAGTTTTACATATGTACATGCCCATTTTTATACCTCTATAAAAGTTCATTTGCCTCCTAGTTCTTTCCACTATTTCCTTATACTTTCCTCTTGTCCCACTATCATATTCAGCCTTCATTGTGGTTTCAGTAATCCGTCTTTGTTACATGGTCCTTGATTAAGCCCTGCGAAGCATCCTACATCCTCTTTGCCATTGAATTTTTGATTACTTGTTGTTCCCTTGTCCCTGAGTTTGCCAACACTCATTGCCTTTCCCCTGCCTCTCCCTCTCTTGTGTCCCCCTAAAGCCATCATTCCCATTGTTTTCTCCTACTGATTGTTTATTCCCCCTATCTTATCTAGCAGCAATATAAATGAGAAGCATCAAAATCTACATGGAAGAAGCACACCAGCCTATGTGATCACGAAGTATCAATGTGATCAGGCATCAAAGACCTAGAACAAAAACTCATATCAATTGAATGGGGAGGGGGGTAGTGCCGAGAAAAGGCCCAAAGCTTTTCTGTAGACAATTGGACATCCCTTAAAGAAGGGTCACAAGGGTGAGACAAGCCAGGTGAGGGGCAGTATAGCACCAATGAAACAAACAACTTTTCTCTCATTCTTTAATGTTTTCCAACCTCCTACTATCATGACCCCATTTCTACCTTACAAATCCAGATATACCAGAACATGTACACAGGTAGCGATAAGAGCTGGAAACACAGTGAATTCAGGACAGATAAACCCCTCAGGACAAATTAAATTATAAGAGTAGTGATACCAAGAGTAAGAGGAAAGTGGGAGGAGAAAGGGGGGAACCAATCACAAAGATCTATATATAACCTCCTCCCAGGGGGATGATAACAGAAAATGGGTGTAGGGAGATATCAGTCAGTAAAAACATGAAATAATAATATTTTATAAATAGTCAAGGGTTCATGAGGGAGGGAGGGAAAAATGAAGAACTGATACTAAGTGCTCAAGTAGAAAGTGCTTTAAAATGATGATGGCAACAAGTGTACAAATGTGCTTGGCACAATGGATGGATGCATGGCTGCATGGATGAATGGATGGATGAATGGATTGTGATAGGTGTTGTACAAGGCTCAGGTAAAATGATAAAAAAAAGATTCAGATGAGGCAAAATTTTTCTCCTTGCATTTCTTAAACTTATTTCCCTTTATACAATTCTTGCTGTTGTTTTTTTTTCTTGATATAACTATATCATTTTATACTATTATCATATGACTCAAGACCCACCCAAAATCTTGAGAACCAAAACATTTACTTTTGAAAAGACATCTAGTAGAGTTAAGAGACTGAAGAGGGAAAAAAGATTGACTTTTTGAATTTTTAGCAAGCATTTTTCCTGTGGACACCCCTAGACAGGAAAATTCTGTGTCCATTCTTGTTGATTCTCTTCTGGGACTGAAAGTTAAGGAGATCCAATGAGTAGACTGATAAACACACTGTGTGACAACCTGCATCCACTTGTGGAGTTGAAGTAAGGGAAAGGCAGCAAGGAAAACATGGACTGAGTTTGGGCATGCTACCCTGATTACTCTTGACCAGGCTCACAGGGAGCAGAAAATAGAGAAGATAGAGGGCTATGTTGTCTTCAGTTCACAGAATTATGCAGCCACTGAGCCTCTGGGCATAACTAAGCCATAGGAGGCTAAAGTTGATGGGAACACATGAAAGAACCAGAAGGTGTACATGGTTGACTGATACCTGTTTGACATAGTGAAGCATAGGGCTGAGAAAATCAGAACCCGACCAAATGAAGAAGACTTTGCCAACCCTGTAAATGCCTATAAATTGCTGCATACTGATGAACTTCCAAGGATGTTACTTTGCTTATGGTTGCAGATACTCAAAGTTCCAACTGGAATAAAATTGTTCAGATCAAAGAACTTACGTGTTTCCCTAGAGTCTTCGAATAGAAAATTAAGAAATTAGACATCTAAAATGGGGAGTGGGCCATGGTTAGTGCAGGTGGAGTAGAGAACCAAATTTATGAACACTCATAGGTGCATAAAAGAGCTTTATGTACAAGAGCAATTGAATATTGAGAAACCATCCCAGCCCAGTCAACATCAAGTCCATAAATCTGATATTAGCTCATATGTCTGGTAACAACCCTTTTCGGATTCACAAAACACAATGAACGATGTGGAATGCAGGAAGATCACAGGCTGTTAGGTGGGAATTATTGTGGTTCCAATGGTGTTTTTGACATCTCATTGCTGACAAGGGTTCTCCATGTGGCTTCTCCAACCAGACCTCCGGCCGAGGTCTGGCTCCATCAGCTTCTTTCCATGTGTCTTCTCCACAGGGTATCTCCCAGGGAGGGATCTGAGAAAGAGAGTGTCCCCCACACCCGAGGCTGAGTGCTAGAGTTCCCAGAATCCTCAGGAGATGACCGTGTTCACACAGAGGTCTCATTAGCTATCAGCTGATTGACAGGCTAGACTCGACCATTTCACTCTTATTCCTCTCGAATTGTCAAAAAAGTATGTAAATACCACAGGGCTGGGGGGTGGGATGATGACATGGAATTGCTGGCTTACAAGTCTTCATGTAGGTGTTAAGTCTCAAAATATGTGAAACACAGGACCATCCCCAATGAACAGTGGGGGTAGTCACATAATCTGGCATCAATTTAAGGATTAAGAGCGTATCAATTTAAGGATTAACAGTGGAAGCTAGCCTGTCAATCTGGATATGGCATGGTCTTTTTCTGAGAATTCTGGGAAACATGGTAATTCCTTCTTGGAGGCAAGGAACAATATCTCTCTTGGTTCACTTCCTTGGAGACTTTCCACTGACAAAGCACACTGCCTGATTAGGCTTGCTCCCTGTGAGGCATCCCTGAGAAGAAGCCACATAGACCTCCTCTGAAGCAGCAAGAAACCTGCACCAAGAGAAGACACTTGCAGACTTCTGCTTACAATACCACTGGATTCAGAGACTTGTTACCCACTGGCTTGTGATTGTCCTGCAATTGGTTGCATTGCATATGTTTTGTGAGTCTGAAGAAGACGTCATAGATTGCTGTTGGACATATGGGCTAATATCAGACTTATGACCTTGGGATTTTTTTTAATGTACAATTATCCTTTATATAAACTATCCCATACATACATACATATGCATGCTTATGATTTTGTTTCTCCAGTTAACAAAGACTAACACAAAGTTTTATCTTTTCCTGATGGTTCTAGAAAAGAGAGGGTGGGAAAAAAGTTAATCATACTATATGATTAAGACATGATGTCAATTGGGTTCATTGTGATTATAAAATTGCAATGTAAGAAATTTAATGTAAAGATTTTTTATGTATGAAGAAAACAGTGGCTGGAAATGTCATAGGGTGGCCTGTGTTTGAGTGAAAATCCTTAATATGATGTGTCAAACCAAGTATCTGTGATTACCACCAAATGATTGCGTGCAATTATGCAAAGAGGAAATGTATAACCATAAGAGAGTGGATTGTTGTATTTTTGTTACCACCTTCCCAGTTATAATGATGAGCATCTCTGAAGAAAGAATAGAGAAACCCTGTGATCTTGGAAAAGAAAATTCTCTCGGAAGTGGAGGAGGATGCTGAAAGCCAATGTATCTCAGACTGTGGCACAGAATCTCAGAGGAACAGCATTAAACCTATGGGGAGTCTTTGCATTTTATGGTTTGAGACAAGGGAGGTGTGGGGTAGACTGACAGTTTGTTTGGTCACCAGGCCCATGGAGGAAAAGGTGAAGGGGCTATGTGACTTTGAGAGTATGAACTGAAGAGACACTTGGCTGCTGTTTGAGGAGAATAATGATGATATATTTACTGATTGCTGATCCTGATAATCCATGACTTGTTAACTGTCATGAGAAATTCCCTTAGTTATGAGTAGCCTGTCTGCTCTAAATTATTGAACCCAGCATAGATGTATAACAGCATGGGAGGAATTATTGGTTCAGAATGGGTAAAGAATAGAGTGCAAAGACATGTGTGATTGGCACTATGCCATTAGAAAAGCCAGAGAAGCCAGATATACCCATGTCCTTTGTCACTTACTGCAGTGGGTACTATGGTAGTAGACTAGACTAGGATTAACTCTACTTTAAACAATATAGATCTAGATATAGATTTTTAAAATTTGATAAAGCCCACAGGAAAAAGCAAACATCATAATAAAACAGTCACAAGAATCTTTTCTATTCCCCAGTGCATATAAAAGTTATGGTTGAATCAGTTTATTTAGTGTGCAGTAGCATATGGAAACACGAGCCCTAGCAGTGTAGTGGTTTTGTGTTGGGCTGGGATCTGCATAGTTGGCAGTTAGAAACCATCATCAGCTCCACAGGGGAAAGACTGGGCTTTCTACTCCCATAAACATTTACAATCTTGGAAACCCCAAAGGGTCTCTAAGAGTTAACATTAACCCAATGGCAGTGTTTCCAGAGTGAGAGCATATGGAGAAATTTCAAATACTGCAAGATTTACCAAATTGTACACACCAGCAGGAATAAGTATATTTGTCAGTGAACTAGTGTACATATATGACTGCTCAAAGCAAGGCTGCCACAAGTCTTTGATTTGTTAAAATCACAGTATTTGTGGCAAGCAATGAAATGAACCTCAATGAAATGTGAAGCACCTGTATCTGTCAACTATCCACTTTCATCAAATCGATTACAACTTACATTGAACCCATAGATCAAAGTAGATCTGTCTCACAAGCTTTAGTTTCCTAGGTTGTAACTCTTTAGGGAAGCAGAATGATTAATCTTACTCCTTCTGAGTAGTTGGTGAAACCACTGAGCCTTCGACTTTACACACACACACACACACACACACACACACACACCATCTACACTGGAGTATAAGCTGAACTGAATATCAGCCAAGGCACCTAATTTTATCACATAAACTATGTAAAAATGTACGGAAAAGCCTGCCTTAAACATGAGTATTACTATATACAACCTACCTCCCTATCACTGAGTTAACTCCAAGTTAATAGGTAAGTGAATATATGGGTACTCAAAAGAAACCAGAATGGTGCTGGTGGAGTACACCTTTTTTTTTTTCCTGCTTGACAAATATTGAGCAACTTATTCTGAGTTAATGCAACCATTGGCATCACCTCGGAAGGTTCTCTCTGGTCACAGTGAACTTTTTGTAAAAGCAGTTTCAATCAAATGTCATTATTTGTGATGGACAATTTAAGAGACCAGCATACAAGTGTAAAATTTTGTTTCCTGCTCAGGAAAAATGCAGCAAATGGTTGTGATGTTGAACATAGCTTACAAGGACAGCATTATAAGAAAAAACTCAAGTGTACAGGTGATTTTCTTATTTCAAAAACCATGAACTGTTGATTGATGTTGATTGATGACAAACCTCATTCTGGACTTCTGTCAACTTCCTGAACAGATAAAAATGTCTGCTTGTGGTGCATATAGAGTACATTCCAAACTTTCTATTTAGACTTTCTGAAAAGATTGCATAGCAGTATATGACAAAAAGACCTGATTTGTGCCAGGCAGGGAAATTGGCTTTGTCACCACAATAATGTTCCTGCTCATGCAATACACCGATTTTTGCCAAAAACCTGAATGCCTCTCTTACTCCACACGCTTGACTCACCTTACCTCCATGCAGCTACTTTTGGTTTTCACGAATGTAGAGGGATATGAAAGATGTAGCAGTTACGTAATCTGGCAACTTCTGAAGAGGTGGAGTCTAGCTTGTCAATCAGGTCACAGCCAATGAGGCTTGCATGTGGGCATGGCCTTCTCCTGAGGATTCTGGGAACTCCTATTGTACAGCCTAGAGCTGGGACACATTCTCTTTGCTTGGTTGCCCTGCTGACAAGACACATGTAGCTACACTGAGGGAACAAGAGCTCTGGAGCTGGAGGTGCGAAGTGGAGGCCTCTACCAGCAGTAAGATGCTTCCACTGATGCCACTGAATCCACATGGCTTTCTACACATTGGCTTGTGAAACTCCTGTAGTAGGCATTGTGGCAGTCATGTGCTTATGTTAATTTTATAACTGAAATGTAGGGGTGGAGTCTGGCCTGTTAATCAGGAGAAAGCCATAGAGTAGCTAGCTGATGAGGCCTTTGTGTGAGCATGGCTTTCACCTGAGACTCCAGGGAAATCTCACAATATTTCCCTCGTGAAGATGAGAAGCTATCTTCCCCAGTTGTTGGAAGTTAGTTAGAGAGATGATTAACCACAGGCAACACAGAATGGCGGCGTCTGGGAGGCTGGAGTAGCCGGTGGAGAGACCACACAGCTTAGCCCTGATGAAGACAGACCTCTGAAGCTGGAGTGGCATGCTGTTAATGGACCTGAGCCCTGGAAGCGAGGAGCATTGGGAAGACCCCTGCCAGCGCCAGAATTCTGCACCCACTGACCTGTGACTTCCTGATTCGGAAGCAGACTTTATAGACTGATTTCAGGCATATGAGTTAATATTGGACTTATTACTTTGCACTGGACTGGATTGGGATGCCTTCTTAGGGTCATATTTCTTTTGTATATAAACCCTTTCCTTATACCTATATGTGTGTCTCTGAAATTTGTTCCTCTAGTCTATCCGGACTAACACAGGCATCATTGCATGTGTTGTATGAGTCTGCAGAGGAGTTTATGACTGTTATTGGACATATGGGCTAATATCAGACTTCTGCAATTTACTCAGACTTGTCTTGGGTGTTTTCTTAATACACAATTAATCTTTGATCTAAAGGTCTTTCTTATACATATATGTATCTATGAATCTGTTTTTCTAATCGACCCAGACTAATACAAAGGACAGAGATTTGGTAAAGAAGAAGAGGTAAAGAAAAAATGAAGTTCTGTCAGCAATCCAAACAGCTGAGTTTGAAAAATGCTTATAAGAATGGGATCTCAGATTTGACAAATGTATTAAGTATAATGGAAAGTACTTTAAGGTGATAAGGTTGTTTTACATAAAGATGTAAATACAAAACTTTGAAAAACATCTGTTTTGAGATATGTATATATATGTATATATGTGTATATATCTTGAAATCTGAAATGGTACATTTGACAAAGAAGAGGGTGATAGTGTTACTGTCACTTGCAAACTATCTCCATGAAAATAGTCACTATTAATGCTACCATATTAAATATAAAAGGAATTAAAGTCTAAAATATTTCAATAATGAAAACTCTGGTGCCTCAAACAAAAATTGCTCAGTAGAGTATCACTAGCTGAGCACCATCTCTCAGCACATCTGTGCTAAACAAAAAGAGTAATTGCATCTGAGTCCTATTTATTATATTTTGTGCTCATCATAGCCATATGCTGTTGCTTGCATATCAGACAATACAGCAATGGGCTCAGTTTTATAATTATACACTTCTTGTTAATATGTTTCATTAATAACCCATCAAAGCCTGCAGATCACCCCATAATGGTTGGAATATTTTGATTTCTGTTCCTTGTACACAATTGTCAGGACACAAACACAACACACCAGCAAAATTCAAAAGAATTTTTTCTGGTGTTGTTCAATACTTCCCTTTATAGCTTTTGGGTAAGATCATGGAAGAGCATGACAACTGGTTTTTAAATAAAATAAAGTGAGAAGAGTGAGATATGGAATAGAAGGGAGAGTGAGAGGAAAGCAGGAAGAAGAAAAGAATTAAAGCAGCGGTTCTCAATCTATGGGTTACAATCCCTTTGGTGGTCGAGCCACCCTTTCACAAGGGTTACCCGATTCATAACAGTAGAAAAAATACAGTTATTGCATTAGACAGGGGTCTCTAGAGAAACAAAACCAGGACATGAATAATTTGACATATATTTACAAAGATAGCTCTCTAACATAAAAATCAACAGTTAATCTAAAAAGCAGTATGAATGGCTCAGTGCAGCTCACTTCAGTGAGACAGCTAATACACTGGCAGTTCTTCAAGTCTTGAGGACTGAAGGGTAGTTCTCTATAAAGCAATTCAGCATCTCTGGCCACAGCAGCAAAGAGCGAGTCAGGTAGCTCACCAACTGTCAGTCAGATGGCAGGGTCCAACAGTCCCCAGCTCAAGAGAGGTATATTCCACTAGTGGTGTGAAGCAGAACCTGAAGGAATCTCAACTTCCACTGACACAGTCCATGGATTAGGTGTCCCATGAGTAGTATAGCTTACAAATGGAAGCACAGAAGCAAATCAGCTGACTGTACACTGGCCCAAAGATCCAAAAGCAAGAGAGAGTGAGATTCCCTGAGCCATTTATATCTCCACCCTTCAATTAATCTCACATGTGTTCTTTAGCAATATTGGCACAACAAACATTTCTTCATTGGCCCTGTTTATACAAAAACCCTACCTATCACAGTTATGAAGTGGCAAGGAAAATAATTTTATGGTTGGGAATCACCACAGCAAGAGGAACTGATTTAAAAGGTGGTAGCATTAGGTAGTTGAGAACCACTGAATTAAGGGGGAAAGAATATTATTCTAATTCTGGGAAATTTTAACCTGTATTCTGTACTATATTGCAAAATATTCACTAATTATTGGAGGATGCTAGTATACTGTTCTCCATTGTTTTGATCAGCCATTGATCATCAGAGAAAACTTCAATTTCATACTTCATCATCTGCATATTTACACATGTAAGTGCAGTAACGAAATAGCTGATTTTCCTTCTGTTAGGTCCCATGACATTGTTGCTGATCCCTAACAACCCCATGGATGACAGAACATGCTACTGCCAGATCCATAGCTGTCCTCATAATTGTTGTGTGAGCTCATTGTTGCAACGAGGTCTCATTTCTTCTCATTAAGTTTCTTACTCTTAGTTTACTGATCACATACTTTAGCAAATATGATGTCTCTGTCTAACTAGTTTTCTTAGTCTGGGTGGACTAGAGAAACAAAATTCATAGACACTCGTATGTATTTCAGAAAGAACTTTAGGGCTGAGCCCCCATGGCGTAGTGGTTGTGCGCGGGACTGCAGCCCACTGGGATGGACGTCCAATTCCAGGAGGGATTTCACAGGAGCAAAGACTGGGCCTTCTATTCTCACCACCAGAGGGCAGTGATGCCCAAAAAACAACAACAACAACAACAAAAAAAAACCAAACCAAAACAACAACAACAAAAAAGAAAGAACTTTTTATACAAGAGTAATTGTGTATGGAGAAACCATTCCAGTTGTGCGCATATCAAGACCATAAAGCCAATATTAGCCCATATACTGGTACCTGTCTATAAATTCTTTAGACTCATGCCACTATATGATGATACTAAATCCTGGATGATCACAGGTCAGTCAGTGAAACATTTGTTATTCCAGTGGCAGTGGAAGCATCTCAGCTCTGGCACGGGTCTCCCTGTGTCTCCTCCAGTTCTGGGCACTAGCATAGTTCCATGTGTCTTGTCAGCAGCAATATCACCCAGGGAGTGAGCTCTTGCCTTGCCTTCAGTGAGCTATTTATCTCCTTAGTGCTTTCAAATGTGGTCATCAAGCCATGACCTAATTGACAGACTAAACTTTAGCTGTTCACTCATAATCCTCTCCAATTGACAACAGATGATATAACTACCCTACTGGTGCTTCTGATGACATGTACACAGAAGTATTATGACTAACTGTATTCACTTATATGGAGTAAATTTTGATTCCTACTGACTCTTGTAGAATAGATTATTTAACATATATCCCCTCTTAACTTCTCTATCACAAATCCTGTCTATTAAGAAGAAAAGAAACCAAAAAGAAAGTATCTGCCTCATATATTTCAGAGATGATCATGTCAGAAATTCAGAAATTAATACAATCTATACATTGGTGTCTCCCAATCAACAAATTCACAGAGCACCTTAATCAAATTTCTCTTTGCTGACAAACGTGTTTTTAAATGAGATGTTGTTATTGGTGTTAGATGGTATCAAGTTAGTTCTGATCCATAGTGACCTCAGGCACAACAGAACAAAGCCCTGCCCAGGCCTGGGAACTCCCCATAATTGTGCTTATGCTTGAGCCCATTGTTGCACCCACTGTGTCCGTCCATGTCCTTGAGGTCTTCCCATTTTGTGCTTTTCTAAATATGATGTCCTTCTCTTGGAACTGGTATCTCCTGACAAAATGTCCCCAATGTGTATGCTGGTGTCTCCCCATCCTTGCGTCCAAGAGCACTCTGGCCATACTTCTTTTAAGACTGTTCAGATTGTCCATGATACTTTCAATATTCTTCTCCAAGAACACAATTCAAGTGCAGTGATTCTTGTCCTGTCTTCTTTATTCAATATTCCATTTTTGCTTGCATATGAGGCAGTTGAAAATGCCCTGGCTTAGGTCAGGCACACCTTTGTCCTTGAACACTCTAAAAGAGGCCTTAGATAGCAGATTTCCCTAATGAAAGTGGTCTCTTGATTGTTGCTTCCATAAGCATTGATTTTAGCATACAAGCCAGAAGAAAACCTTGACAATTTCAAGCTTTTCTCCATTTATTGTGATGTTACCTATTGCCTTAGTTGTTAGGACTTTTGTCTTATTGACATTGATTTGTAGTCAGTACTGAAGGCTGCAATCCTTGATCTTCATCAAGCAAATGCTTTAAGTCCTTCTCACTTTCATCAAGCAAAGTGGAGTCATCTGTGTATCACAGGTTGTTAGTAAGCGACTAAAGTCTAAAATAAATATTCTCTGGAGTAGAAAGTTACATGATATCCATTATAAATACATATATATATACATATATATATATATATATTCCCACTTGGGCACTACAGAATTCACACTGCACACTACAAGATTTGAAATTCATGATGTGCTCAGTAATAAAATATATGCAGTACATTTTAGGTTATCAGCAATGGTATCCAAGTATTTTAAACCATATTATAGTCTGGGAAAATAAGTTGTAACTCAATTATTTGTATTTATTTTCATACCAACAACAAATGTATTGGAGCTTGGTGGCTTAGCAGCTATGAGGTAGGCTGCTAATAGCAAAGAGAGTGGTTCAAAATAAGCAGCCACTCCTGAAAATGACCAGGCTTCCAGTCCCATGACCTGGTAAAGTCTCCGATTCCCGCAGATGCAGTTCCACCCTGTCCTATAAGGTCTCCGTAAGAATTAGCGTATATGTTACTAATACTTGAAACTACATTGATAAAGCTAACTGGACACGTGGAAAAAGGATAATAACCTCAATAACTAAGTCCAAATTAAGCAGGTATTAAATAATGCATGGGGCAAAAAAATCCATGAACTCAGGTTACAGGATAAGTAAGAAGATAAGCAGAAGTATGGGAATAATTTATGGCAATTATTGAGAAAGTATAGTCACCCACTGACTAAGACAAATATTATTTTTTAGACATCTATTTCTCTGCTTTCTGACGTAAGACAATTTCTCCATTCAAATCATTAGGATGAGTAACAACACCGCTGGTGGAGATAGTATCAGAGGGATGAACACCAAAAGGACTACCTTTAAAGTTTTGTGCAGTGTCCCTGCATAAATGCATTATCTATTTCTTCTTTTAAAAAATCTCTGTAGTTAGCAATAACAACCTAATCGGTTTTCTTAAGCCCAGCTTGCATGTATCTGTACGTTAAATATCTATGGTTAATATACTTTTTTGGGGGGGGCATCACTGGCCCTGGTGGTGGGAGTAAGAGACCCAGTCTAGCTGTTGGATTTGAACCTCCAACCCAGTGGGCCACTGTCCCGCGCACAACCACTACACCACCGGGGCTCAACCTGGTTAATGTACTTTTAAACCCACACATCCATGGTGGTGTAATGGGTTGTATGTTAGGCAAAATCCGCAGTTTTATTCTATGAGGAGCTTTATTGGAGAAAGATGATACAATCTCTCCCATAAAGATGTATAGTCTCAGAAACGAAAAGGAACAATTTTTCTTTTTCCTATAGGGTGGCTATAAGTTGGAATGGATTCACAGGCACAAAGTAAATGTATTATAGTCTAAGATGTCATTAACACTCAATTACAGTAACACTTAAAATTGCCGTATTTCCATCACATGCAGCAAACAGACACTTGTATTTTAGTTGTGGCTGATGTTCTAATAGTCTTTAATATTGTCAAATTTTCTGGTGATTTAGCTATAATATTGTTGTAAGAAAATGATGCAGGTTGATATCAATAATTTTCTCAAGGATTTCTAGTAATTAAGGAAAAGGGGAAAAGTCAGCATAAGTTTCTGCTTATAATAATGTTATAAGTTATAAATTCAATGCAAAATGGTTCTACAAAGAAATTTTATACATTCACATGAGAAAAATTGTGAAAAATGTGAAAAATCACATTTAAGTGATTTGTCTATGATTAAAATTGATAGCAAAGATTCTGTCTAGTCTGACAGGACTAGTCTGACAGGGGGGTGAGTGGGGGAAACCAAGAGCAACCCAACTGATTGACACCAGTCCTAGTGACTCCAAAAGATCGGAGGATATTTGTCCCAAAGAAAAATTTCCAAAATAAAGTGTCCCAAGTAAAAATTTCCTAAAGTCTGGAAGTCTACTTCAATCACAATTAGATGAAACAGAATTTCTGAAGACAATGGAATTTGTCATGTTTCCTATTTTAACACAATGATTTGCCAGTCTATAATATAATTCACTAGGAAAATTTATTAAAATTGAACTTTAAATTTAAAAAGATTCATGATTAAACTCTTGGCATTATTTACTCCTCAACACAAACTTCTTTATCTAGACTTGTGTTCAGAACTTTGGTAACGAATTATTTTTATTACTTTGTCTTTAATTAAATAAGTCAACTGACAATTTCAAGACAGGTCTCATTGGGTATTAAACTGTTCACCATGACTTTTTCAGCCAGAACATATTGCTTTTGTAATTTTTGATTGTATAAACATAAAATCCCTGAAATGCTTTTTAAAATAGTGTGTTAAGTTGTAAATAATTATCAAAGACAGAACACACTAAATGTAAGGGAATCTCGTTTCATGCTTTTGTCCTAGACAGTTATTGCCAGAATGCATTTGGACCAAGGCAATTTCTTTTTATACTCTGATGCACACAACCTTTTAAAATGCCTGAAACACAAATAGGGTTCAATATGAATTGCAAATGACCTTTTAAGTCTTTGAACAACTGCTTATATGTCTTAGATATTTGTGAAATTTCACAACCGGAAAATACTTTTGCTTTTCCATGCTCTCTATATATCTATATTGTATGAAAGTGTAACTTTGCACATCTAACCATCACAAGTACACATTGGTACTCCCTTGGAAAGATTTAAACATGACATTCATGGACACAACTACAAAATAACATCCAGATTGCCTTAGATGACACTCACAATTCCCCAACTGTTCGATCACCCACTGCGTGCTTATTCAGAACATCACAGCCCCGTACTCTAGTACCTGAGTGTCACAGGTAGGAAGCTAGTTTATAGATGATTGGTCAGAAGTGAGAGGCAAGCTCACATGTTCTCATTACAATTCAAGAAAAAAATGTTTGCTCATTTTAGTCAGAATAGAAAGCTCTGCTTAATTAGAATAGATAAAAGAAACACTTTACATCTCCTTAGAAGTAGAATAAAGATGCTTTAAAATAGAGTTTATAGGTGAGTAATCTAAACCCATCAGCCGATTCAAAGGTAAAAGAACTGATAAACTGAACCCATAAAGACTGAAGCCTTGAAACCCCTATTGAGCAGTTCTGTTCTAATCCCTAGGGATCTAGTTGTTTGACTTGAATATATGCTGAGATAACATGTTTCCCTCCATTATGACTAATCATGAATATTAAGATTAAATAATCAGCCATATCATCAATAAATATATCTAGAGCTAAACATAGATAACATTGTCTTAAATGGTGTTTTTGCCTGTGCATTAACCTTAGAGACAATAAAATACGACTTCAATTGTATCATATGAAATAAATACAAAATGAAAACACAGATGATGTCATGTTGCTGTTTGGTGCCACTTAGTTGGCTCTGACCCATAGAGAATGAAGCGCTGCATGGTCTGAGCCATCCCCACAATTGTTATCATGTCTGAGTCCGCTAATGCAGCCCCTGTGTCAAACCATCTTGTGCAGAACCACCTTCTGGTTTTCTGCCATTCTCCAAGAATGGGTCTCTCCTGACAATACGTCTTCTGACAATGTGTCCATAAATAATCTCATAGAGAAGATATTTTAGGGTAATTTTATAATTGCCAAAGAAAATTAGGTACTTTTATTTTGTTTGCGTTCTTCTAATAACTGATATATGGCAACTATGCTAGCAACAGGCTCAATCACAATCAACAGGTTTCAGTAGAACTTTCAGAATAAGAAGAGACTTTGAAGAAGGAAAAGACTCAAAGTGGATTAGACTCACTCAAAAGTAAGACACTACCCAGTTCAGAGCAATTAACCATCAAAAATCTTTTGGATAGCAGCAAAACCTTGTCAAATACTGAGCAGAGCTTGAATATGAACAGTAATATCAGATATAATGTCAGAAGCAGAGCCCCTCAAAATATGAATGAATAACTGCTGCCTTCTCAAATAGAGTCAACCATAATGTAAAGTGACCAGATTTTAAGTGAGACACCATTGTCGGGGGGTGGGGTTCTTGATTAAAATTTTGGTCTATATGAAGCAACACAATTTTTCACAGAATGCAAAAATAGTATTGTAATATATTCATTTTAATTTTAAAATGCTGCACGATATTGTTAAGTTGTTAAAAAGCGGGACATCTGGTCACCTTACATGGTACAGATGGAGTAAAAGCTACAAGAATAGGGCAGTTAGATCCTCCATTTGTTGATAAAACATGACTCAAAATTGAAAGAAGTGGCTACAAGCATCTACCAATAATTGGAACTTGAAGTGAACAAAATGTGACTCTAAGAAAACTGAAAATCATAAAAATTGAAATAGAAAACATAAAGATCTAGTCCTTAGTGAGCTGAAATGAGCTGACATTGCGCCTTTTGAAGCAGAAAATCAGTTGGCTTACTATATGAATGACAAATTCAAGAGAAATGGTGTCACATTCATCCTCAAAATGCCATTTCAAAATGAATCTTGAAATACAATGTGTAAGTGTGGGTAGACTAGAAAACAAATTCATAAGCACACATACATATATAAGGTAGAGGTTTATATACAAGAGCAACTGTACATCAAGAAAATATGCCTGTCCAGTCCAGTTCAGGGTCATAAGTTTGATATTAGCCCATATGTCCGATTCCAATCCATAAGTCCTCTTCATACTCATGAAGCAGATGCAATAACACCAGGACAATCACAGGTCAGTGGGTGCAGAGCCTTGTGTATCTGGTGGTGGTAAAAGCATCTCAGTGCTGGCAGTGGCTTCTCTGTGTCTTCTCAAACATTTCAGCACTGGTAGGAGTCTCTACATGGCTTTTCCAGTTTCTGAGAACTAGGTAAGTTCTTGTGGCTTCTCTTCCAGGATGTCTCAAGGGGAGTCAGCCTTGAGTCTTATTACTAGAGCATCTCCAGGGGACTGAGTCATAAGTCTCTCACCTCCAAGGAGGAAATATGGACAGGTTTTCCAGAATTCTCCGAAGAGAGGGGCATGTTTACAAAGAGGTCTCATTGCCTATCTCTGGTTTGACAGACTACACTCTGCCTCTACCCTCCGAATCCTGAAATTGACACTAGATAGTGAATGCAACAGGCCACTCTTTGTCATTTTGAAACTTTCACATGCCTCTGTTATCATATGAAATTTTCAAATAAACAATAAGAAAATCATGTGTACCTAACATTGATAAAACTAAAATGCATGCAATTCAACGTGTCACCATCATTTAAAAATAGCATTATATAAGTGAACAAAGTAAAAAATACCCTTTGCCTTGCAATTGCAGTTAAGTAACACCCATACCTTGATTTCTTAATCCTAGGAACATAAATTATCCCACCTATGAGAGTTTGTAGGCCTACCACTTTGTCTTTATAATTTCTATATTACCCACTTACATCAATCCAGTGATGAAGAAACAATCATATTTTTCTATGTGAAGCATCTTCATTGAAGTTAGAACCCCACATCCATAAGTAAAATCAGGACAGACCATCCATAAAAGCTGCAGCAATATGCACCAGTTCACAATCTTAAATAGATTCTCTTCATTTGGATGGGTTCTAGTCAACTCATTTAGCCTCACTAGAGTATATGTGGTCACCTTCCCTGTAGCCCCCATTACAAATTCTCAGTATGTCATGAACTTCAGATAAGTCAACCACTCTCGTCTTCTCTATTTCCTGTGAACCAAGTTCACGGGTGTCAGTGGCCAAAGTCCACCTGTCTCTTTATTGCTGCATTTCCCCTACTTCCAATCAAAAATTAGTAAATCCAGGTGGTCACCTAGAAGTCATTTTAGCCTGCCACAGGCTTTCTTTAACATTCAGTTCCACAGAGAAGTTATCTTCATCGTTCCATTTTTATCTAGCTTCTGAAAATAACCACTAGTTCAAGATTTCCATAGAGAGAGAGTTCCTCTTCCTTCAATCTGTCAATCTGGTCATTAGGTAGATCTCTCAGAATGCATGTATCCTGAGTACTCCAAGACAATGGCTGGGGCTAATTTCTTCAGAGAGTCTTTTGAAGGTGTGTTACAAACTAGCTTAGAGGTCAAATTAATGGCTCGAAGCAATTGGGTTTACAAACTCTCTATTTTCATACTTCCCAATAAAAATTGCTATACATCCTTATATCTACAATAATAAGTATAAGAAATCAGTATAAACAATATAGAATCAGATACTAAACTCAATTCTTAAAATAGTCAAGTTCAATCCTTATTTAGCTTATCTAAATTATTCTATTTACACAAGAACATGGAATTAGATCTCTGAAGGCATCAAAACAGAGGCACGCATTCTGTCAGTCATTTTCCTTAAGCAACATCATTTCTGAGACATTAAAATGGCAATTTTTACCCTTGATCTCAAAGTATATATTAGCAACATTCATTTTTTGCCATTTCATAGAGGACTAATTAACGACAGCATCCAAACAAAATAATCAAACTTTAACTTCTCATGTTGTTTCCAGAAAACAACTTAGTAAATTGCAAGGACATATCTTGTGTATCCAGTGGTGATAGAAGCATCTCAGCATTGGTGGGGTC
This sequence comes from Nesogale talazaci, assembly GCA_004026705.1. Taxonomy (NCBI): domain Eukaryota; kingdom Metazoa; phylum Chordata; class Mammalia; order Afrosoricida; family Tenrecidae; genus Nesogale; species Nesogale talazaci. The sequence continues at coordinate 62,542 of PVJH01004437.1, forward strand.
TCCTTGTGGTTCTTCCAGTTTCCAGGGCTTAGGGTCTATTGGCATGCTGCCATATGTCTCGTAAGCTGCAATGTCTCCCAGGTAGTGAGCAGAGAGATATTGTTTATTTCCTCAAGAACAAGTTATTACATTTCCCATAATTCTCAGGTGAAGACCATGCCCACACAGAGGGTTCATTGCCTATTTCCAGCTTGACAGGCCAGATTCCAACCCTGCACTCTTAATCCTAATATTGATACCTGATTACATGACTGTCACACCAGAACCAGAACATACCTTGAGCTATGAGTATTCCAGCTGAATTCATATCTCTTATAATAACAGAACATTAATGAAGGCAGGTATATGAGTTATGGGAAGACATGAAGAACATCACACATGAAGACAGAAAACAATCAAAACAGGAATGTCTAAAATGAATGTCAGAAGAGACTTTGAAATTTGCTCTTGTTAATATAGTAGCTAAATTGCGTCATGATTAAAGAGGTGAAGGAAGCACCAAAGAGCTAATGGAAAGCTATGTGCTTCATCTGTGTTATATTGCACCCTAATTGACCTATTTTTTCCCTGTGAGGGAATGTCCAATTGTCTACAGAAGGGCATTGCATCTCCGTTACACCCCCCACCCCATTCACTTTCGCCATGAATTCACCTTAGATATGATTTCATTCTAGGTCTGATCCCCACAGACACCTCATGCTCACACAGTCTGGTGTGCTTCTTCCGTATGGGCTTTGTTGCTTCTCAGCTAGATGGCCACTTGTTTATCTTCAAGCCTTTAAGATTCCAGATGCTATAGCTTTTGATAGCTGAGCACCATCAGCTTTCTTCATTACAATTGCTTATGCACCCATTTTGTTTTCAGTGATCTTGTCAGGAAGGTGAGCATCACAGAATGCCTAGTCGTTAGAACAAAGTGTTCTTGTTTCCTTCACCCCACTATCAGGACCTCAATTCTACCTTATAAATCAAGTTAGACTAGAGCATGCACACTGCTACAGATAAGAGTCTGAATCATAGGTAATTCAGGAGAGAAAACCCTCAGGACCAACAAGGAGAGTACAAATACCAGCAGCATTAGGGGAGCATAGGGGGAGAAAATGGGAATTGAGCACAAGGATAAACCTTCAATCCCCTCCACAGGGGGATGAATAGAAGAAAAGTGGATGAGAGGTGATGGAAAATAATGCAAAATATGGAAAAATAATCTATAACTTATCAAGGTTTCATGAGGGAGGGTAGGTGGTACAGGGAGGGGGGAGAAATGGGGAGTTGATAGCAGGAGCTCAAGTGGAAAGAGAAAGCTTTGAAAATGATGATGGTGGCATGTGTGCAAGTGTGCTTGACACATTAGAGGAATGTATGGATTGTGATAAGAGATGTAAAAGTCCCCAGGAGGAACTAATTGAAGAAATGGAAGGAGGATGTTTTGAAAATGAGGATGGCAGCAAATGTGCAAATGTGGACTGCATAAAATTGATGTGTGTATTGATCATGATAAGAGTTGTGTGAGCCCCCAATAAAATGAGTTAAAAATATAAAATAGCTAAAGAAAATAGAAGAAAGGACGAAGAAAAGGGACTAAGCAGAAAAGTTAAACCATCTAACTCAATAAGATAAAGTATTACTAGAAGATGTGCAAACACTTCAAGTTAGAAAAACAGAAAAAGAGAAAAACTGCTTAGTATATCTCAACTTGAAAAAAATTTGAAGGAAAATATCAAGTACATAATTTCAATATTGAATGATTCCATGGGAAAAATGCTGAATCATGAAGAAAATGTTTAAAGATGATGGGAGGAATAAATACTTACTGAATCAAAATAGTTGGTTGATGTTCAACCAATTCATGAGGTTTGATATGATCTGGAAGTCTAAGGTGCACTGGAACATTCCAGCACCTGCTGTTCAAACTCACCAGCTGTTCAGAGGGAGCAAAAGAAAAGTAGTCAAATATTTCATTTTGCTTACATCCACAATTACTGAATAGATAAGTTGCACAAAGGTTCTTTAAAGTGGGCTGAGCCCCGGTGGCATAAGTGGTTGAGTGCAGAACTGCAGTCCACAGGCTTGGGGGTTCAAATCCAGCGGCGGCTCTCAAGATTTGCACTGGGTAGCTCTCACGACCACCAGAGGCAGGGATGCCCCCCCCCCCCAAAAAAAGCAAAGACAAAAAAGATTCTTTAAAGTATTGAAAACCAAGGACGAGGACTAGGGTGCATCTCTTTCAAGCAATGGTACTTTAATTTCCCTGATATGTACGTGAAAATTGAATGATCAACAATGAAGACTGCAGAAAAGTAGATGCCTTGAAATTTTGACTTGTGTGAAAAATATTGATATTTTCACAGGCTTCAAGAACAAACCAATCTGTATTTGAAGAAGAACAGTCAGAATGCTCTAAGTAAGGTGACTATGCCTTTTCTCACACGCTTTGGATATGCTCAAGTGAGGATATTCCCTGGGAAATGATGTCATACTTGGTTAAGTAGAGGGTCAGTAAAAAAAGAGGAATACCCTCCAGGAGATGGATGGAGACAGTGGTTAAGACAATGGAATAGAACACAGCACAGGTTTTACAGATGGAACAGAACCAGGCCGTGTTATTTCCACACAGAGTGTTGCGAGCAGTTGCAACACACTCCAGGACACCTAATTAGCAACATGAAGCTTGACAAATGTGAATAAGTATTAGTCTATGGTTACCAAACCTCACTCAGGTATGATGCCAAGTCAAAATGCTTTACGCCCACAAACACCATTTGTCTATTGAGACTTGCACTTGCTTTGATGGCCATTAGGTTTCAAAGTAGCGTCCAGAGGGAATGGAGATGGAAGAAAGTTCTATTGACCTATATCTGAAAAATCTGCAGATGAAAACCCCGTGGAGCATGTCCCCTAACCAGAGCTTGTTATGAGCATTCAGCAACATGGTTCCTAATTTGAAGGAAGAATTTTCATATTCCTCCTAGTGCCACAGACAAGAAACATGTTTTCTATGTAATTTTTTCATAGTTATTATTTTGTTTATTTTCCTCTAGTCTACCATTTCACTGAATTGTGCCTGCTGTCCTCAAGAGATCAAAGTTTCATCACATGATATAAACAGAGATATTTTCTTTTGATGTCTCTGTGGTGATTGAGGCTGAAAGCTTCATGTTACTTGAGATCAGCAGGCAATACCAGGTCAGTCACAAGTTTCACTACTTAGATTCCAAAAATTTTGTGATGCATACTTTTATCAATTTGATATTTGGACTCTGTTTTTCTTTTTCATTTTTCACTATTATTGCGAGGTTAGTTATGATTTTAAAATAATGTTCATATTTCATTATAAAGTCATTCTGCTATTTTCTGTTGATGTTCAGTAATTTCCAACTCAGAATATCTTTATGATAAAAAAATAAAATGTTGCCAAGTCTGTCCCCTATTTAACATCACTGGTATGCTTAAATCTGTTGTTATGGATATCCTTTCAATCTCTCATATTTTGAGGCCTTTACTAAACACAAGGCCCAATTTTATTGATTATTATTTGATAACAATTTTTCCAAAGGAGATGAGTAAGAATTTTTCTTAATCTGCATTGTAGCACCAATGTCTGGTTGTATTTTTCTGAGGCTGATTTTTCATTGCTATTCATTTGGCAGTCTAAAATAACTATATTTAAAAGTCTATACCAGTATCACAGCTTGAATGTATTCATTCTTCTCTCTTCCATTTCCAATATCCAACTTTCCTATGAATATAAATAGCATTCATATGAAAAAATATACATAATATATTACATCACAAGAAACAAATGATTCTAAAGAAAATGTTGTAGTATCCACTTGAAGCATATATTTGCTGTTTGTTTTTAAACAGTCCAGACATTTGTCAACAGGAGAATGGCTGAACAAATTGTAGCATACACATACAAGACATAATAAGCCCAGGTTTACTGTTCTAAATTTAAATATATATATATGTATATACATATGTTTTTTGGGGAATACCAAGAAATAATGTCTAAGACATTGTACTGTCCAATTCTAAATAAGAAACATATGCATAATCCAAATGCAATGCATTTATATTTTCTTTAATATCAGTTAGGAATAGGTAAATCCAAAAGCATATTCTATTTAGTGATTTAAATATTGGTTGTAATTATTATAAGAAAGTATTTATAAAATATTAAGTAAGAATTGAAAAGTAGACTTCAAAGTAGTATGCAGAGTATGACCAATATTTAATTGGAAAATATAGCCATATGTGTGCTCTATGTTAAATTAAAATTTAGTGGATTCTAATTCATGTCAATGCATGGGTGCAGAGTGGAACTGCTCCATATGGTTTTCAAGACGAGAATTTTTCATGAGTACATTGGCAGGCCTATTTGCTGAAGATCTTTGGGTGTGTGTCAACTACCCACTTTGTTGTTAGTATTCCAGTGAAGCAATCTGTACCAAATGGAGACACACTTTATCTCTCTCTCTCTCTCTCTCTCTCTCTCTCTTTCTCTCTCTCTCTCTCTCTATATATATATATATATACACACACACATACATATGCTCCAGAAAATTACTAAAAAATTCCATTGTCTTTCCATTTTATTTTCCACAAACTTTTTGCAAGCATATATATAATAAAATTTCTATCTTTGTATATAACAAAGTTATATCTCTATGTAATGAAACAAAAGATGAACTATATTATATTTAATTAAATTTTATCATAATAATATATTCAATACATTCTCTAAAAAACAAATGTTTCATTTTTCATTACTTACTAATAAATTATCTAATAAACAGAAAAAATAGGTACTTATATATACCTCCCATTAAAATTTTTCTTGTGATAGTTTTGAAAGACATTAGTAGACTGGATAATAGAATTTTTTGCTAACTGTGAGGGAAACATTTCTCTTCCCTTTTGAACTGGAAATAATATGGGAGAAAGACTTTAGGAGCACTGGAGGGTATATTTTCCTGCTTAATATAATAAATGATGCATTTGTAAACTCTTCCTATGTGCCTAGGGCTTTTAGGAATAAGCAGAGATAAAAGTGATTTCAGGTGTTAAGGAGTTACTTTTCTAATGACAAGATGACATCCCAAAAGGGAAAAAAGAGCAAAAGGCTGAGAGGACACCATGATTAGTGTTCAGATGTGAGGCAAACAACCTTCTCTTTTGACCCTGCCACAGTTAATGAACTTGGGAGAGCCAGTTAAACTCTCTTTTTGTGAGCTTCCTCATTTGTCAATGTCATTTCTTTTCTACTTAATTCATGGTGTTGTTGGACTGATAAAACTTGAACACACAAACAAAAGAGTGCCTTGCAAAATCCAAAGCTGCTTAGGTTAAATGGGTGCATTTACTGACACTATTCTAGAAGAAAGTGCTTTGAATTATTACTTTATTTGTTAGATGACAAACCTGAAATATAATGGTTAAATTAAATCACTCTTTTAAAAGCAGTCTTATAAATGCATGTAGAAAATAGGCAGGTAGTCTTGCTGTCTTAGACTTTGTTCATAAAATAAAAATTTATTTAGAGACTACAGACTATTTGAAGATAACGTAATTACTGGGTGCACAATGTTTTTACTTCTCTCTCAAACCTGATGTGCCTACTTGGGATTTGGGCTTGGCAAATGTTGCAACACACCATGATTTACAGGAGACCAAGTCAGTGATCTTTAAGAGAACTAAGGGTAAAATTGCATATTGGCTAAAGAACCTCTTGGGGAAAAGTATGACATTCTCTTTTTTTAACTTTTCTTTCGTTGGAATATTTCTCATGATTGACAAAGGAGGTGTGATAAATGGAAATGGAGGTGGACATATCTGACCTCCTCAGGCTTCCCTATAACTGGGGGCAGAGGTCAGATTGGCATCATTAATATCTACCCTTCATTACCAATTCTGACAGCAACCTTTCATCTCACACCACTCTATCTATGATGGGTTTTTTTAATTTATTGTGATGACCACACAGAAATCACAGACAACTCTCATGGTTAAGAGGATTTATTGAGGGAGTTAATAGGTAACCACAAGTCAGTATCAACAAACAACAAGGACAGAATCATTGAACTCTTCAGTGACAACTAATCTCTCTCTGGTTTCTCTCTGTGATGCTCAGCCACTCAGCTATATGGCCCTTTATCTCCAAGAGCCAGGAAGTCAGTCCACATATTGCTCTGATTGTTCTAGTCTCATGCTTATGGAGGAAAAGGTACAGCCTCATAGTCTCAGCACCGCTCCTCTGAGTCTCCATGTCAGTCTCTGATGTCTCTGATCTCAGTGGCCACTTCAGACAGAGCTGTTGGATGTGCTCTTCCAAGGACCTTGGGTTTTCTCTGCTGCTGCCTTAAATATGACTCATCCTTATAGCCAAGAAAATGATGATCAAAATGGAGCGATCATCCTGTTCCACAATCATGTTCACCTTTCACTGGAATCTCTGTACTTCTTCTCAAATACATCACACCTGATCAAACCCCACCCACTATTCTATGCCTTTCTGGTCATTGTTGTTAGATTTTTTGTTGTTCCCTGGTCCCTGAATTTGCTGGCTCTCTTCTCCTTTCCCCCCACCTCCTCATCTCCTCTATCCCCCTGAAACCATCTATTCCATTGTTTTTTTCCCCTTGGGAATATTTACCCTGCTTATTTTATATGGCTAGACATGGGGAAACATAGAAGAAAAAAGCTAATAGCCTATGAATAGTTCCAGGTCTGTCTGCTGACCTGTATGAATGTCTTCTGATCAAGTATTATTTATGCCTGCCCTGTCCCCTGAGTCTGAAGTCTATTTTCAGAATTGCTGAGGATCTTTGTTGCTTTGATCCCTTTGCTGCTCTGCTGGGCTCCCTTCATGTTATCTGCTGTTTGGGTGGGGGTGGGGGTTCAGATTGGGCACAATTCCCACACTGTGCCTCTGATACGGCCTTGTAGGTCTCTGGGCCAGTAAGGTGCCATTGTGTCTTGTGGTTGGGCCAACCTTACAGTCCTCTCTGTGAATTGGCTGCTCTGAATGGGAATGGCATCCTCAAAGCTTGGTGAGTCAGGATATTGTCCATGCTCTCTCTTTCTTTCCCTCTTAGTTCTCTCCCCTATGATCTGGGAAGAACTGCCATTCTGCCGGGGCTATATCTTCAATGCTGTCTTCCATTGTGAACTCCTGTGGTGGTCAGGTGGTGGGACGGGGTTGTTGGACTTAGCTGGCATAGGAATCATCATGGCCTCAAATATCTCTCTGTTTGTTCACTTCATGCCAGTTTATTGCCCACAAAGCTTGGTGGACCAGGTTGTGGTCTGGTCCCATTCTCGCTTTCCTATAGGGAAATAAAGAGTACCCTCTCCATGGTGGAATAGTGCCCTGTTCCTCCTAATGCCTTCATTTTCCCCGACCCCTTTTGTCTTGCTTTCCAATCCACTCTTTGCCTCTTCTTTATGTTAGTATGCTGTATGCATCACTGGGATTGATCTGTCCCCACCGATGTAAAAGGAAATAGAGAAAATATATAGTAGGCAAATTACCTTTATAGAGGTATCAACATAGGTACACACTTATGTAAATATATTAATATAAAGCAATAAGGATATAGGTCAAGGTATATATATGTGTGTGTGTGTGTATAGGCTAGTATTTAGGTAGCACGTGGACATCGGGTCTCAACTCAAGTACTCCCTTAACACAAAAACACTTTTATAATAATAATGTGGCATTCTGCGATGCTCAACTTTCCTACATGATCACTGAAGACAAGAAGAGTACATAAGCAAATGCAGTGAAGAAAGTTGATGGTGCCTGGCTAATGGAAAATATAGCATCTGGGATCCTAAAGACTTATAGCTAAATAAGCAGACATCTAGCAGGGAAACAAGAGAACCCACAGAGAAGACACCACCAGTCTGTGTGATTATGAGGTGTTAATGAGATCAGGTGTCAAGCATCAGAAGACCGATGATAAACAACCATTTTGATTCAAAGAGGAGGAGAGGAGTGGAGACCCCAAGCATATCTATAGACCATTGGACATCTCTTCACAGAAGGGTCACATGAAAGGGACAAGCCAGCTAGGGTATAGTAAATCACTGAGGAAATACACAGCATTCCTCTAGTTCTTCAATGCTTTCTCCCCCTCACTGTCATGATCCAAGTTCTATCTTACAAATGTGATGAGACCAGAGCATGTACACTGGTACAGATAAGAGCTTTCTACACACAGAATCCAGGACAGAAAAGTCTCTCAGGACCAATAATGAGAGTAGTGATTGCATGAGCATGAGAAAGTGGGGGAAGAAGAGGGAGAAAGAGGAAACTGAACAGAGTGATCTACGTACAAAACCCTCTCTCTCCACCAGGGGATGAACAATTGTGGGCAAATTGAGACAAGAGATGGTGTAAAATATGAAAATAAAAACAATTGGTAAGTTTTTTAGGTTTCACAAAGGTTGGGAGGGCAGGGTAAAAAGGAGAACTGATACTAACGACTCAAGCAGAAAGAAAATGTTTGGGAAATGATGGCAGTCTATGTACATGATACAATTGATGGATTGTTATAATAATTGTAAGAGCCCTCAATAAAATTATTTATTAATTTTTTAAACATACAGAAAACCAAGGCAAATGTAAATTTAAAAAAAGAAAAAGAAAACTGGTCAATCCCCACTTTTTTGTGTTACATAGTCCCATCCAATCTTTTTGTGGGCATTACAGACGCTTGAGTAGACGAGCCATATTAAGAAAATTCACTTCACTATGGAAGGCTTTGCTTACATTAATTGGAAGAAAAATCCACAGAGATGGATCATATAGAAGAGTTGTGAGTGAGCTGTTTGGGTGATCAGGATGCTGCTTGCATTGTCTTGGAAAGGTGCAATATGAATGGCAAGAGCATTTTCTGAATCGAGAAACATTACAAAGATTTAATGATTAAGTCCATAAGTGCACTGCAATGTGCACTTTGGGGGATATTAAGTCATTAGATATATTTTGGCCATATTATCAGGTGAGATGGGTCCCTGGAAATCATGATGATAAAGTGTAGACAAGGTTTTTATTCCCATAAATATTTCCAATCTCAGAAAACTCATAGTGAGTCAACATTGACTCATTCAATGGCAGTGAGTTTGATTTGGCTTGGCTTTTTAGGGGGCGAATACCCAGAAGGATGACGATCACAATGTGTCCTGTTAACTGTTACTCATAGTTGAACCCTGTAAGTTGCTTCCCCCACTGTAGTATCCAGACTTATGCTAAAAAAGTCCTTGGCAGGAGTTAGAGATGCTTGGGCTTGAATAGCCAAGCATTTCAGTGACCCTGCAGGATATCTTGTTTTTCCCCTGTGCACAAATTATTCTAAAGGGTAAAATGATAGTAAAATAATATATTAGGGATCTATATCCTAACACCAAACTAATCATAAAAATTTGGATATTTTAATGTTTCAATCTTTCAAATAAGTTAAAGATTTCATTGTCCAGAACCCTATCATGAACTTGATATGTTTTATCCTTATACCTGCAATGTTTTACATTTTAGTATAAATGTTTTAGGTTACAGAGGCATAATTCATGCAAGTTCTATAAAACACTTCTTAAACTTACATTCAACAAGAAACTCAATCAAAAAAATATACTCAATTACTAAGAAATTGGTAAATTTACAGAATGCAGTGGAACAAAGAGAAGATATAAGAAGCAAGGGACTTTGGGAAGAAGTCTAGTGAAAGTTTAATTTGTACCTGTTAAAATGGGTGTGTTGGTAAGGCGTCTTGTGGACAGGCCCAGAAGGCAGGTGGGTATATGAAAATTGACTTTTTAGAAGAAATCTTAACTCCTACCAGAGCTTGTGAAGTTATTCTCAGTAGAAATTACAATTTAAAACACTTAGGATGCTGCATTTTAGAGCTAGCTATTTAAACTTTAATGAACTGTGTGTCTGTCTGCTCATTGTTTCACTTTGTAGATTCAGTTGAAAAATATCAAGGTAAAAAATTACCTTGATATTTGTAACCCTTATTTATCTTGTTTTTTTCCCCTCTTTTTAAAACCCATTCTAGGGGCTCAGCCCTGGTGGCGTAGTGGTTGAGTGCAGGACTGTGACCCACTGGCTTGGCGGTTCAAATCCAGCAGCAGCACTCCAGGAGCAAGGCTGAGTCTCCCTCTCCCACCAGAGGGCAGTGATGCGCCCCCCAAAAAAACAAGAACAAACAAAAACCATCCTAGTCAATATACAGATAACTCAATCATAGCCATTTCTATAAGCTTCATACTATGGTTGAAACAAGGTTATTATAGTTTATCATTTATATCAACCATCATTATATATCATTAACCATTTTCAAAAGTCTCTATCAATTTTCACAGGCACTTTTTGTCTTCTAATCTATGTGTCTCCCTCTCTCATTCCTCCTCATTCACTTTTGCCTGTTCTTATGATTTAATAAACTTTGGGGTCACTCCAAATTGAGACTGAACTTAAAATTTCTTTCCTTTTTAGAGAGTTTAGATACAATCATACTTTGTGTTTATAATACTATAATAAATTTATACTCTAAAAGCATATGTGAAAAACAAATTGTGTCCTCAATACAAATAATATTGCTTTCTATTGAGGGCATAGCTTTGAATGCACATTATTAACAGTGAAACATCCTTTTCCTTTTCCTTTTCCTTTTGTAAATTTGAACCAGGCTTTAATTAAAATTTTATTCACAATCAGGCAAGCAATTTTATTTAACTTCTTATTTAATCCAAATTTAACTGTATGTCTGAGAAGCCCTTTCCAAATAATTAGGAAATGTCATTAGTTTAATCTAGATCAAATGCTTATATTTTAAAACTCATGTGAAAAGGCTCCCTAGCAATTACCTAAAACCTGTCCCTGAGATTTTGACATTAAACAATTAGGCTTCATTTCTTTATTTTCAATTAGTATATTCACTATCCCACTCCATAAATGAAAGGTTGATTAATGAATCACTAGAGACATCTCAATCCTGTCAAAATAATGGAAAGATCATATTTGTTCTTTCTGGCTATATTTAAAGTGTTAACTCAGCCTGTGAGGGAGGTTTTAGCACTAGGATCATAAAGATGTGATAATAGGAGAGAGAGAGGAGTGGGTATCTCTAGAAAGATAATAGAAAGAAAGTGGACTGTATCAAAACATTACATGAATTTTGCTCAGCTTTTGGGTTAGGTTATATAACATTTTTGATGACCAAATTTATTTGGTCCAGGAATATTCTTTGCAAATATTTCAAATACAGAGAATTAGATGCTGTTTCCATTATTCTAGGAACAATTATCCCTATGGAAACATTTTTTTTGCTGTCATGGAGACATGATTTATGTGACAAATCATAGAATTTAAAAATATAATATGCGATAGCTAAAAAAAATCCTTTAAGGAGTCTTACAGGCAAACATACAAACAACTCACATGGGAAAAAAAAATGATCAGTGATGAAAAGTTACTTCTTTGATGCTTTATAGGAACAAATAAGTTGTTGAGATGATATTGGTTAAAGCATGAGACTGCCTCTGTGTAGGATTATAAACTGTGGAGTGAAAGGTTAAGAAATGAAGAAATAGATCTGTGCAGCAAATCTTTATTGTGGACTCAAATTTGCTACACTACCAATGATGGAACTTACTGTCATAGACTGTTTGTATGTTACATTTAATCTTTAGAGAAAAACACATCAATGAATGTAAATCATTTAAAAACAACAAATTAAGCTTCTGACTAATAAGTCGCCTGTGATTCAGAGTGACCCTATAGGAAAGAGTAGAACTGTCCTCTGTGGGTTTTTGAGCCGATACATCGTTGCGGCTGTGGACAATATCAGCTCTCTCCTGCAGAAGAACTGGTGACTTCAAAGTGCTAATCTTCATGATAGCAGCCCAACTTGTAACCCATTATATCACCAGAGGGCCTAATAATTTCAATGTCTTCTAAAATTGCTAGTGACTAGAGCCATCCTCCCTAGTGCTTTTGAAATGCAGGCTTAGGTTTTGTGTATAACAACACACTTAAATGCAGCTACTAGCATTCTTCCCCCTATTTAAATATCTTAAATGAACCTGCTTTGTGCCAGGAACATTGTAACCAAGATTCCAGAGACTCTGCTCTTCACTTGTAAGCCCCACATACATTTATAAGATGTACAAAGGTGATAGGCTCTGGCGAGGTCCCTCTATCCATAATAAAAGGATGGGAAGAGACTGCTGACCAAACAGAGGTCACTGGAAAGACGAGTCTAGGAGATGAAAAGGGTAAATCAGATTTGAACAGTAAATACCTTGTCAGTAGATTCCCACACTTAGGTTGGTTTGACCTGATCTGGTTTTCAAATTTTTCTGTTTTGTTTTATTTTCTTGTTTCATATAGCGATTTATCTTAGATGCATTTTGTCATTGGGGTAACCCTCTTGAATACTTGTATATTCTTTCTGTCTTTTAGTATATGAAACCCAGGATTAGTGAAATTACTGAGAGAGCCAGTAGACTAAGGAAGGGTTCCTGGGGTGTGCAGTTGGGTGGGAGTGGGGAATGATATCAAGGAGATCAAGAAAGAAGAAACAGTTTTGAAACTGATTAGGGTAGCAATTGTATACTACTGCCTGGTGTCATTGAACACAATGTTATATCTGTATTAACTCCCAATAGATTGGCTTTGGAAAAAAGAAAAAGAAGTCACATCTGTAGTGACTATGAGTTGGAATTAACTCCGGCAATGGGTTTAATTATTTTCTTGTACTCTTCACACTGTCTCTCAAATTATCACACAGATATCGTGGCACACAAAATATACATAAGTCAAACACATTCAATCATTTAAACTATAGAATTATGGTTTGTTTTCTCTTATCCTAAGGTTAGCTTAAAACTTCTAGCCGTACTTGTTCATGATTCTCTCTACTTATCTTTGGTCAAACGTCTAGTCCGTTACTATATTTTCTGAACTACCATTTCTGCATTGATGAGCTTTTCCATCCCCCACATCTTATTGAAAATGAACAAATTATCTTCACTTTAACTCCTGACTAAAGATAACATTTGTTCGGCAATGTTCTTTCCACCTTTTATCACATTTCCTTTTATAGAACCCACATTTTATCCCCAAATAGTAATTTCCCACAGACTTGTTCCAAGAAAACATCACCTCTCAGCGGTCTTGGCATTTTAAAGAGAAAGCAATGTTTTCTAATTCCATTTATAGATGTGTAAGCATCATCATTTATTTTGTCATTCAAAAGGTTCCCTTTTCTTAAATCCAACATTCCATCATAAAATCATAATCTTAAATTTAAAGCACAAACATGAGAGTAATTTACACTTTTGTACCACTGTTTGCTATAACCTCCACAGTGTTTCTCTACCTCTCTTCGATGAGTACAGTTGCTGGGCTTTAAATTTCTTTCTTAGTTTCCATCATAGTTTTCAACTGTATTTTATCCAGAGATGATGAATTGCCAGATTTTAAGTCAATTTAATTAACTAAAACATTCACCTTTCTTTCAAAAGTGCACAAAGACCAAGACCTAGCCTTATACCTTCTATTCCCAGTAAGACAATGTTTAGTTTCTTTACTAGGGAGACATTGACTTCCCTCTCCTTCCCAAGTTCTGCTAGCATCTTTTTTATTGGATGATTTTTGAATCCCATTTCTATGATGTCAATTTAGATAACCATAACATAGAACTATAGCCATGGTAAAGGAAATGGCTTGAGGCCACCTCTGATCTCTGTCTAGATAAACAACAAAGAGAATCCAAAGTCACATGTGCCCAAGGATGATTGCTAAAAGGCAGAGGCCAGATGTATCTTCACCTGCGACCCTTCTTTTCCCTAATGTGAAACCAACTAGTCTTCCCTATGCGTTCTATTTCTCTTCTGGGTTACAATGGCCACAAACAATGCACAGAAAACTCTCACAGTTTTGAGAGTTTTTAGGGATATTAACAGACTACAAGTCAGAATCACAGCTGTAGAGAGTATAAGTCTTGTCCAAAGCACTTCTTCTTAGCAATGCTGGTCTTTCTCAGCTTTTTTCACTCTTTTCATAATCCTTGGCTTATCAATTAAGCAACTCTGCCTGAGCAAGTATTACACATCTCCTTTACTACCCTCTCTGCAAGCCAGATCTCTGCCCAAAGGAACTCCATTTTACCATTAAGTTAGCTGCCCTCCCTACTGCTGCTGCCACCTCTCCACAAAGGAATCTCAGAAACAGCTTTCTCCCAACTCTCCCTTTTTATCAGTTGCCAGGTCTTTGATTCCTGCATCTTAGGTGGCTAAACTAATTGCACTCAGTGGCCTGTCAAAACTTCCTAATTTATTCACAATAATCCCCTACATACTATTGTGATGCTCCCACAAATCTTTCGATGGAATTCGAAGACTATCCATAGTCGAACTATACAAAATATGTCAACTGTGCTATACCTCTTGTGGTTGTGGGGTGCCATTGTGTCACTCAGTCTTCTGCAGGGTTTTCCTCATCGGCACTATCCCTCTATTTCCCCAGCATGACGTTCTTCTCCGGGGTCAGGTCTATCCTGATATAATGTCAAAACCCTCTGAGACAAAGTCTCTCATCCTTGACTCTAAGAAGTATTCTGGTTGTACTTCTTGAAAGTCAGATGTGTTTACTGTTTTGATGTTCCATGGCACTTTCCATATTCTCACCAATATCATGATTCAAATGCATAATTTTGTCTCAGTCTTCTTTTTTCAACATCTAACTTTCATATACAAAGAGGTGATTAAAATATCATAACTTGAATCAGATACATTTTGGTCCTCAAAGAAGCTATCATGCTTTTCAATACTTTAAAGAGGTATTGTGCCGCAGATTTACCCAATGAAATGTATCATCTGATAGTTTGTTAGCTGTTTCTATGAGCAGCGATTGTGCATCCAGGGAAGATGAAATCCTTGACCGCTTCATTCTTTTCTCTGTTTATTATGATACTACCTATTGAACCAATTGTGAGAATTGTGGTTTTCTTCTTTACTTTGAGTTCTAGTCCATCATTAAATGTGCAATCCTTGACCTTCATTAACAAGTGTTTCAGGTCTTCCTCACTTTCAGGAATCAAGGTTGTGTCATCTGCATATCACAGGTTGTAAATAAACCTTCCTGCAATCCCCGCAGACATCTGTCCCTACCACACAGAGGAAAACACTAAGTGTGTGGAGCCCAGCAGTGGGAGGAGCTGAGCATGGAAGTCTTGAGAGAGCGTCAAGGATAGATTTCAGAGCCAGAGCATGGAACCTGACTGGCAGTTACTCCTAGAGGTCAAAAAACAGACCTTGAACTATTTACAAGTTTTTCTTTATTATATATATATATATATATATATATATACATACTTTCTGGACATTGTTATTGCTGTCATCATTTTGTTTTCTTTTGTCGCTTCAGCTTGCTATGTCTTTTTTTTTTGTACATAGTATCATCTCTGCAGATCTATCTAGAGAAGATAGACTGATTGATCAGTCTGAAGGAGAGAATGATGGGACTGTTGGTTCCAGGAGGACATGGGAGAGGAGGTCGTGAGGGAAAGGAGGTGGTTTTGATGAACCCAGGGACAAGGGAACAATAAGTGATGCAAAATCAGTGGCAAGAAGGGAGTGAGAGACCTGATAGTGATTGATGAACCATAGGGTAACCGAGAGAAATTACTGAAACCCAAATGAAGGCTGGGCATGATAGTGGGACAGGAGGGAAGTATATGGAAAGAGAGAAAGGAAATAGGAGGCAAGTGGCATTTACAGAGGCCTAAAAACAGGCTTGTACATTGGTAAATATATTGATATATGACAAAATGGAAAAACAGATTTACGTGCACATATTTATAGGCTCAGTATTAGAGCAGCAGATGAACATTGGGCCTCCGTTCAAGTACTTCCTCAATGCAAGAACACTTTGCTCTATTAAATAGGCATTCTATGATGCTCACCTTCCTGACACAATTGCTGAACACAAAAGTGTGCATATGCAATGGTGGTGAAGAAAACTAATGGTGTATGACTATCAAAAGACAAAGCGCCCAAAATCAGTGGCAAGGAGGAAGTGAGAGACCTGGTAGTGATTGATCAACGGTAGGGTAACTGAGAGAAATTTGGTCACTATTTGGTGTAAATTGCAGGATTGGTAGTGTAGGGATGGAGTCTAGCCTGTCAATGGGAGATAGCCAATGAGAGCTCTGTGAAGGCATGACCTTCTGCTCTGAGAATTCTGGGAAATATGTTCATATTTTTCCCTTGGAGTTGAGAGACTTATGACTCCCTTAGAGATGCTCCACTGACAAGACTCAAGGCTGACTCCCTGTGAGTCATCCTGGAGTAAAAGCCATATGGATTTACCCTGATGGAACCAGTCCTCTGAAACCAGAAATCTCACATAGAGATGCCTGCCGGTGCTGAGGTACTTGAAAAGACACAGAGAGGGCCCTGCCAGTGCTGAGATACTTCTACCCCCACTGGATACACAGGGATCAGCACCCAATGGCCTGTGATATTCCTGGAGTCATTGCATTTTCTTCACAAGTGAGGAGAGGACTTATGGATTGGTATCGAACATATGGGCTAATATCACATTTATGACCTCGAACTGGACTGGATGGGGTGTTTTCTTGATGTACAGTTGCTCTTGTATATAAATATCTCAGTTCTGTACATATGTGTGCTTATGGATTTGTTTTTCTAGTCTACTCGGACTAACACATTATGGTACCTTGGGAGTGGGCTACTTGAGAAACAAATCATATTGATGGAGAGTAGGTGTTGGTTTGACTTCTGCTTCTTGGTAATGTTTCTTCTTTGGCTAGTTAGAAGTCAAATTTGTCCTTCCAGTTTACTGAGTTGGTTTCTGGAAACAATATGGGAAGGTGAAGTTTTGCTTATTTTGTTTGGATCCCTATATGAAATGGCAAACATTCTAGCCATTGTTCCTCTAAGGATCATTCTACTCCTTAGCACACTTCTTCCAAAACAGATCTGATTATTATTTTGGCCGTAGATGGTACTCTCAGTATTTGTTGCCAAGCAAACCACAGTTCAGATACATCAATGTTTCTTGGTTTTACTTATTCAATATTCAAATTTCATACGCATATAAGGTGACTGAAAATACCCAACCTTGGATCAGGCTTACCCAAGTAGTTGAAGCATGGCTTAATACTTTAAAGAAGTAAAGTGGATTAGATTTACCCAATGCAATGTGCCATTAGATGTCGTTTCTCAATTTACTATGAGGTTATCTATTGCCCTAGATATGAAGATTTTGATATTCTTTACATTGAGTTGAAATCCATATTTAAAGCTGCAATCCTTGATCATTCTTAGGAAGTACTTCAAGACCGCCTCACTTTCAGCAGAAAAAAAAAAGTAGTGTCATCTACATACTTCAAGTTGTAAATAAACCTTCCTCCAATCTTGAAACCACATTCTTCTTCACATAATCCAACTTCCCTGAGGATTTCTTAGTGTGCAGATTGAATAAGTATGGTGAGACGATGCAGCCCTCATGCAAATCTTTCCTGATTTGAAACATCCAACATTCTCATTTGTACTTCTATAATTACCTCTAAATCCATGTACAAGTTCCATATGAGCACAATGAAGTATTCTGAATGCCTTATTCTTCTCAAAGCTCTTGATAGTTTCTTATGATCCACACAGGTGAATGTCTTGGTATAGTCAATAAAACACAAGAAAACATCTTCTGGTATTCCCTGCTTTCAGATAAGATCCGTCCAGCACCAGAAATGATATAGCCCTTGATCCAGTCTGAACTTCTGGCAACTTCTTGTTCTGTGTATTGCTGTAACTGTTGGATGATATGAAACAAAATTTTACTTGCACATAATATCAACAATATTCTTTTATAATTAAAGCACTTTGTGCTCGCTTCAGCAGCACATATACTATAATTAAAGTACTTTGTTCAGTCACTTTTCTTTGGAATGGGTACAGATATGGACGTTTTCCAGTCAGTTGTTCAGGTAGCTCTTTTCCAAATTTATTGGCAGAGACAAATGCATACTTCCAGTGTTTTATTAGCTTGCTACTACATGTCCAGTGACACCTATTCCTGTTGCCTTGTTTTTGGCTAATGCTTCCAGTACAAATGGAACTTCTTTCTTCAGTACCATTGAAATGGTTGGCTATTTGCTCCTCCTTTTTTGCACACAACGATTGCGTAGTCTTTCCATCTTTGCTAATGTTTCCTGCATCATTTAACATTTTGTCCATAGAATCTTTTAATCTTGCAACTTCAGGCTTGCATTTTTTGCTTAGTTATTTCAGTTCAGTATATGCTAAACATGATTTCTATTTTTTGTTTTCTTATTCTGTATTTGCACATTTTATCATCCTATTTTACCTTGCCTTCTGGAACTGACTTAAACGTTCTTCTTTTTGTGGTATCACTGGCCTCATGGAAGTAGGGAGAAGGCTGACTTAAATTTTCTGTTGAGCTTTTTGACTTAATTTTTTCTTCCATTTGCCTTACCTATTCTGTGATTAAGAGCAGGTTTCAGAGTCTCTATGATATCTAACTTCGTCCTCTCTTTCTTTCCTATGACTGTGGTAATTACTTAATTTCATGTCAATCTGAGATATAAAATTGTGTAGGGGTGGAGTCTAACCTATCAATCAGATCACAACCTGGTGGTATCTTCTTGTGAGCATGACCTTATAATGAGGGTCCTGGGAATCTTCCTGTCTCTCTCTGCCGAACTTTCCTGTTAAGGAGTCAAGCAGAGACTTGTGATTCCTGTAGTGGATCCAGACAACTTTGCACCCACCAGCCTGTGATCTGTTTGCAACTTGCATCATTTCTTCTGGCTGCATGAGTCTGTAAAGAGACTTAGGGACCAGTATCAGACTTAAGGAACTGATGCAGACTGGCCTCGGATGTTTTCCTAATATACACTTACTTCTTGTAATTGATACAAAGCTATTTCTTACACACATATGAATGTCGCTGGATTTATTTCTTTGGTCAACCTGGCCTAACACGCTGATCTTTTTTTCTCATGTGTCTTATTCTTGAAATTACAACTCATCAAGTCTTCTGTCTTTAGTGTTTAACCTATCAGATCTAGCTGTTCTCAAAATTCCAATGGGAAATACTCCAGCTTGCATGCTGGTGCCATGAGAGTTACTCATTGGGCAGCCAACTGCAAGGTTAGCCACCAGTCTCTCTGCAGGAGAAAGGCAGGGCTTTCTACTCCTGTGAAGTTACTGTCATGAGTTACAGTTGCAGTCCTCTCCTATAGAGTTGGTATGGGTTAACCTTGACTCAGTAGCAGTGAGTTGGGAAAATTTGTAGAATTGCTTAACTTTCTCAACTTTATCCTTTATTTGCATATCATATATACTCACATAATGTCAAGTTCTTTTTTTCCTGCATCACTGCCCTGATAAACCGAGTTCTTACAGCACATTTTTATGTAATTTTTGTGGTAAAATCAGGTGCCTCAGCTGATATTTTGGTTGGCTTATATACTCGAGTTTCTACAATTGATGGTCTGCTCCACTGTCAGCCTTTGGTTTGTTTTTAAATTTCTCATGCTGAGCATCTTCATTGTCTCTTCCCACAGATGTTGTCAATTCGATTTCTGTGTATTTCTTCTGGAAAATTCTACATGTATAATTTTCATATGTATTGTTGAAAGAAAAGCATTTGCTATGAATAAGTACTTGGTCTTCCAAAATTCTATCACATAATTGCTAGTCTCATTTCTGTCATCAAGACCTATTTTACAAATAAAATTTCTTCCTGGTTGTTCCAACTTCTGCATTCTAATCTACAATTATCAGCACATCTTGATTGTATGCTTTATCAATTTCAAATTGAAGACATAGAAGGATTCTTTAAATTCACCATGCCTGACTTTCGTGGTTGGTATGTAATTTTAATAATTGGTATATTGATTGAATTTTTTATGCATATAGACCACAGACTTTTATCACAGACCACATTGTACTTCATGATATGTCTTTTTGAATGTTCTTTTGGACATCATTTGGTACTATTACTCTTTGTCATTCCTGCTATAGTAAACTTTTACTTTCTGATTCAAAACTGCTAATACCAATCTATTTCAACTTACTAAACCTAGAATATAGAGCTGATATATTTCATTTTTATTTTTAAGACTTCCAATTTTCCTAGATTCTTACTTTGTACATTCCAATATCTATGTTTTAATTAAAGTTTGCAGCTGTTCCTTCTTTGAATCATACTTCAACAGCAGATAAGATCCTAAAACTTTATTCTATCTGTATTTTTGTTTTGTGAAGACCTTTCAATCACAGTGGCTCATCTTCTGGATTTATACCAGAATATTTCACTGTTAGTCACAATATTTTAAATGGTTAATTTCTCAAAGACATACAGCCTGTTCGCTCTTCATAGTCTGTTCTTAATCTACCAACTCCATTGAAACCTATTCAGCATGGGCAACCCTGCTGAGATTTGAAATTCTGTTGGCACAGATCACAATAACAAAATCCCCCAAAGTATGAAAAACTCACCGATGAGAAATGGATTAAAATTCATACTAATATGACAAAATGTGTTGATATTTGATGATGCTCTTGGTTAGCTGAAAAATGCAGAGTGATTGTTTTAATGAAAGATAGATAATGCTCTTCCTTGTGGTGGAGGATATCTTTTTCAATACAGGTATAATGAAGTATTCAAATATCAAATGTAAGCATGTATTAACTCACAATAGTTACGTGGATTTAGTCACTTCATTTTAAGTCAACAAGTATGCAAGGCCAACATGTGTACCGCATCTCTTACCTGCAAGATTTATGAATTAAGGTACAAAGTGAAAGCAAACATTGTCAACAACTAACTCACTGTCGCTGAAGCATTTCTGGCTTATGTCGTCCCTTTAAGACAGCACAGAGCTGTCCCTATGCGTTTCTATGTTTGCCATTCTTTAAGGGAATAGAAAGCTTCGTGTTTCTCCTGCAATGTGGTTGGTGGTTGAGAACTGCTAAAATGTCAGTCAGCAACTTTATGCTTCAACACAATGCTAGTTGGGCTCCCTAAAATTTTCAGTACTTTTAAACAACTAAGATTATGAATATGAGAAAGAGCTTTAAAATTTAGGAAATGAATGATAGATTTATAAATAGCATGTGCCTAATAGCTTAACTTAGAAATAAAAAAATGATTGAAGAGATATATATGAAATAGTTAAAGAAAGTTAGTGGGCTATAAGAAGTAAAAACATTATTCAGAAGGCAGCATGAAGGGAGAAGAAGAGAAATATTTGAAAGATGGATGATAAGACTTTAGAGTAGAATGATATGAGCTAACAAATGACAGAAAGGAAATATTTTTAAGAGCACAGTGACAATTTTTGGTGAATGAGAGAAGTACATAAAACCAGCAGACACAAGGAATACAAGAGGAAAAATCCAGATAAATGTACCTACAGACATGCCATCTTTAGTCTAAAGACCAAAGACAAAACGAAAACACTAAAAATCATAAGATGTAAAGTATGACATATCATGAAAGAAAAAAATGCATAATTCTCAGTAATAAAAAAAGAAAGGGTATAAAGTGATGTATTTTTTCAAAATAGTCCGAGAAAATGCCTACTGACTTATATTGGTAAACAGAAAGCATACAATTTTCTTATAAACTAGTTGTATTGCCTTTAAACTAAGTAACTGTCATACATTCTGAGTGGTAAAATAATGGATGATATGCTATTTCTTGGAGTGTAAGATCTTTATGGAAAATATATTTTCAAAAATTTTATTGTATTTGATATTCAAAAAACACACAATTTTGCATGCATCTGAGTTCCACTTAAACATTAAGTTATGTGCGTAATCATTTGTAAAGCTCCAGTGTTTGAAACACTTTCTGGATCACAACTGGAATGCAATTGCTTAGTAATTCAAATGTAGGTTAAATCATAGGTGTCCTTTTGCATATCTCTTTTATTCTCACTGATTTTAATAACCTAATCTGAGATAAAATTCCATGTGAAATGTATCATCTTATACCCAGTTTGTAGTGGTCTTAGCTGAATCCTCTGGAGAAACAAAACCGGTGAAGCATGTCATTTGTTTATAGTGAGAAAGAACAAACTTTCTTCGGCATGTGTAGTCAAGAGAAAAGAGAGCTGGTAGATGGGATGACATGCCATCAGAGATATGTCTGACAGAGTCCCAAACCAGCCAAGCTTATCGGTGAGTATGCATCACCACTACTAATGGCACCCGCAAAACAAAACTAGCCAATGCCATCAAGTCTATTCTGACTTATTGTTGGGAATGTAACAGTATTGTTGAGAAGGCAAATCTTTTTTTGTTTTTTTTGTTTTTGTTTTTTCCGCACTCAACCACTTGCCACCTCCAGGGCTCAGCCAGAGAATGCAAATCTTTACAGAAGCAGATAGCCGTAGCACTCTTCCTATCAAAGAGAGGTTGGTAGGTTTGATTTGCTGACTTTCTATTGGCAGTCCAACAGCAATCAACTGTATCATCAGGATTCCTAAGTATATATATCGATAAGTTTGTATCAAAGAAATATTTCACAGAGGAAAGCAAGGAATTTCCAAGTCAAGGTGACGCTGGAAGTTGTTCCAAACTCAAACAGCTTTACAATGTGTGTTATACTTAAAATTAATTATGTGTTGGGGCTGAGCCACTGTGACGTAAGTGGTTAAGTGCGGAACTACAGCCCGCGGGCTTGGCGGTTCATATCCCGCGGCGGCTCTCAGGAGCGGCACTGGGTAGCACCCACGACCACCAGAGGCAGTGATTGCCCCCCCCCAAAATTAATTATTTGTTACCCTTTATAGCTTTGGTAAGCCCCCTTTTCATGCTTTGTATGTTTCAAGATACACTTATTGATTCATTTAGGTCTGTACCTTGCAAAATAAATTTAATGTAGTACATTATCTACACATGTACTTATTTATTGAAGCTTTTTATTATGGTTAGCCAGAAACTTTATATAGGACATTGTTAAAAACCTGAATATATATCAAATGAAAATATCTTCGTTAAAGAAACTATTAAAATAGAAAAGGGGAACATCACATAGCACATACATATTTTAGTAAAGATACTTAAACATATTGTTAGTCAAATCGAAGAAGAGATGGTAAAGTTTTATATGTATGTCCATGCATTATTTCAGACATAACGAAGATATAGAGAGCCCAACATATGTTTGAGATTCAAGACATCATAGCCATTTGCCATCCACAAAATTGATGCTTTTTGTGACTTTGTGTGAATAAAACCATGTCATGGTCTGGATTGCGTCTTATGTATGATCTAGGTTCATCTATGATTCTCAGGGGCCAGGGTGCTACCCAGTGATGCAAGTTGGCACTTTTGTGATAACACAATAACCACCCACGATGTAACCTGATATAAATACCCAGTTGTTACCAGAATTAGGCTCTGTCAAAACCAACAGAAAGATTTACTAAATTTTGTTTAGAATCTCTTAGGAAGAAGAACATTTTGCTAAGTGTGTTGGGTTGGGCTGAGTAGAAAAAAAAATCCAGTGACACACATTCTCCCAGTAAGGTAGAATATATCAAATATCCAAGCTCAGTTCAGATCAAATCATAAATCTCTTACTAGTCCCGAAGTCCCTTTTCGGCCTCACACAGCCACATGCAATAATGCTAAATGCAGGAATATCACAGGCCAGTGGATGCAAAGTCTTGTGAATCCGAAAGCTGTGGGTGCAGATCCAGGTCTCTGGCCACCAGCCATCAGGGTCAGCCATCAGACACTGAGAGGCAGAGAGAGGGGAGGAGTTTCCAAAGACCGTCTTTATAGGAAGACCATGCCTACAAAGAGTCATTATCAGACTGTGACCTCATTTACTGGTAAACTTCACTTATAGTTTCTTACCGCTGCCATGTTAGCACAAAAATATTAACCATAATATCCAGGCAGCATGGCTGATCTCAATTTTTGCTTCCCTACTATTCAATTATGCATGATGCTTTTGCGAAGCTTCCACATGCACAGCGTTCTGGAAACTTTCATTGGGGGAGCCAGGGGCTCTGGGAAATATAGTTTCATGGTGTCCTGGGCTCCACATATCCTCTGTCCAGACTCCCCCTTTGCTCTCTTGTTCTGTCTCATTGCCCCCTTGAGAGATTCCACACACATAATTCTTTATGGGATCATAGTTGGGAACCTGTCTTTTCATAACAGCTCCCTTCTTGTTTGGGGTGTAGAGTATCATCTCGCGGCCTGAAAGAGTAAAAATATCTCCTGGAAATACTTCCCTGGAGGCTGGCAGTAATTCATAGACCTGTTCATAGTGTGAAGTCTAGGTCTCCTCAGAATTGAGTTAATTTTTTGTTGTGGAAAATTCCACAACAGTCACAGCAAAAATTGTCCTCAAGCAGGGTTTGGGAAACTTCTGAGACAGAAGAGTCACTTTTGTCCCTCACAAAAGAGAAAAATGTTTTAAGGGCTATAACCATGTTTTTATAAGCAAATAGAATCACTGTTGTCTACATAATACAGTTTTAAATATTTATAAATGAAACCATTTATTTTCATTTTCAGCTTTACATCAGTCAGATATATATATATATATATATATATATATGATCCAAATATGAATTAAGAGCTGCCATTTGCTGGCCCTTGTCACAGCAGAAAAGAAACATACAGTCATAATGATGCACTGACAGCAGCGAGGTGAGGAATTGATTGACCTACCATCATTTTTATATCTGCCCAAGAACAATAGAAGATGTACTGTACATGTCACTAAATGTTCTCCCATCCCCTCTCTGCTTACAAAGTCTTGTAAGTTTTGTTGGAAAACAGGAAGGGGTTAGTTGGACTAGCAGATTGAAATGAAAGGACAAAGAAAGATAACCCATTTTTCTGAAATCTCATTCTCAGAAAAATTTTAGGCCATGCTTCCTAATTATTTCATGTGTATACACCTGCATCCATCTCTTTCTTTCCTTGTCACCTTTGTAGATTAGTGGTTATTCATAGCTGGGTAGAATACTGAAGAACATTTAAATCAATTCAAGCTGTATAATGGAGACAGAACTCTGTTTGCTGGTTGCTGTTTTCTGAAAAGCAAGTCCTTTCTGGTTTCTGACAATGACAAATTTCCCCCTTCTGACTAGAGGTTACAGATAGCCCACGGACAATTAAGCTTGGCTTTAGTTTGGTTCTAGATGGCGGCCATACCAGGCTCTTTCAACTCTCAGGGGTGGTTTTCCACTGGATACCATCTCCTCTGACTCACCAGGAGACTCAGCAGTGTTGTTCATCACCTTTGTTCCAGCCATTCCTTTCCCTCTGCTAATGTGTGAGGCAGTAGTGAAAGCAAGTGTCAGGAGAGGAGTGCCGATGAAAAGCATCACTATTGCTGTAAAGCTCACCTTGCTTTTATTCCTGGTACTAGTCACACAGGATGCCTAGACAGGTAGCATACTGTGTAGCTCTGTATCCAGTTGTTCTGTTCTACCTTCTCTGTATTATGTACCTATGTGATAACTATTGCACATGCTCTATCTTGCTGGGCTAGTGAAAATAAATTCTGAGGCCACTGTTAGCAGGGAAATGTTGACCAAATAGTTTAAGGTTTTCTACTGCATTCTCAGCTCTAAGTAGATTCAGCTGCTATTTTCCTCATGGTGTTTGTTGAATTTCTTAAATTTTTTTTTCCAATTCAACAATAAGATAACTGAAGATTAAAGCCCTCAAAAATGATCAGTCCCAAGCTAAGTTTTGGACTGAATCCATTATTACTCTTGCATTTACAATATGTGATGTTGCAGTTTCAAGTAGATTGCCATAACTATCTCAGTATTTGCTACTCACAAAAATCTCCAGGAAAGACTGGCTACATTTCTACAAAACATTTATTTTCTCTGAAAGGCAAGTGAGGGTATTGTTTTAGTAACTGGATGTGGCATATGTAATTATTTAACTAGAATTCAAGTAAGATTAAAACATGGGAGTAGAGTCATCATGTTGCTAAAAGTTTTCCATAATCTAACCTAAGTTGCACTAGGTAAAAATTTGTAAAACTTTAACATTAGAATTAAATAATACTTAAAATGGTAAGAGTTAGGGGTGGGTGGTTCTTCCAGAAGCAGATAAAAAACATTGATTGTGGACTCGCACTTAATCTTAACACCAACCTAGAAACAATTAGTTTTTAACCACACAACCCTAATGGATATGCATCTTCAAGAAGGAAACATGTAAGGTGTGGGTGCAATAGACAAATGTGGTGAAGAAATTAGATGATGTTCAGCATCTTGGAACTTAAAGGCTTGTTTTTAAATAACTAGCCATCTAAGTAAGATGTTAAGTAAGTCCACATTGTAGAACTAAGGAATGAACTAAGGAGTGTAAATAATATAATCCAAATCGGAAGGAGAGAATAGTGTCAGAGCTTCTATCATGAAATTCTAGTTTGCAAAAGACTATGGATGATCATGGTAGCCCAAAATACATTAGCATAATCTGCACAGGGTATGTCTCTGATGATTCATTTCTGACCATAGTGGATTTTGAGAATAAACTGGTTATCAGATAGAGAGTGTTGGAAAAATAATTATAGTGTATTTAAATAATAACTCTGACTTGAATAATTGCAAACTTATAATTTTATCTCCTCTTTAATACACTGAACTTGATCTGTTTTGTTTTGTTTTCCCCATCAAATTGTGTATTATCTTTGTTTTATTTATTTTTATTATTGGTAGCACTCTTTACTCTGTTGTGTACCATTCTGCATTTTTCAGTCTATAAAACCCCGATCGGGTGAATCTATAGACATGATCACTGGAATCAGAGTTCCTGAGGGGTATAGGGGTGGTGGTAATGGAGAGCCAATATCAAGGATTACAAGACAGAAATATTTTTAAAATGATGTGGTTGCTATTGTACAACACTATTAATATAACTGAACCCTTAAATGATATGATATCTGAAATATGTTGCAATAGACTGATTTGAAGAAAATCATAAATTATGACTAACCTTTTCACACAAAATTAAGCCTTAAGAGAATTTCTCTGATCACAAAGGATAACTTTGGAAACAGAAAAATAGCACGATAAAGTAGTTACAGGCAAATATAGTTAGTTTGAAATGTAATATCATATCATTTTCTCTCCCTTTTGACCACTTTTGAAGTTGTGACAGCAACTTCAGTGAAGCAATTTCAGACACAGCCAGGTCTTGCATGATCTTCACAATCATTCCTCTGGTTCGTAACATTGTTGCAGCCCTGTGTCTATGTATCTTCTTGAAGGCCTTCCTCTTTTTCCGCAGCCCTTCTACTTTACCAATCACTGTTCCAGGGACTGGTCTCTTCTAAAAACATGTTGGGAATGTGAGATGAAGTCTCGTGATCCTTGCCTGCAGGGAGCCCTCGGCATCTACTTCGTCCCAGACAGATCAGTCTGTCTTTCAACAGTCCATGGGACTTACAGTTAATTAGCAAACTTTAAACTAAAAAATATAACAACTTGCATGTGGGGGCAATGAAATTGAAATCTCAGGTGAGTTACCCCAGAGGGGAAGCTGATTGGTGGATTGATTGAGAAGGGCACCTAAATTCCAGGTTAAGTCCTCTAATTGACTTGGGCACTCTATCAGGAACTTGACCTTTGTTAGCTGGGAAAGATGTCATAACACACTAGGAAGTTATACCTTATTACTTTGCAGAATTTTAGGCTTTCTGCATTTATTCGCTAAAGCAAACTAACCTGCATAACTAGGCCATAAGATGATAAGCAAAGATTATAACACTAGGTGACAGATGTATGCATAATAGGCCTCATTGGTTAGTTAATGGACAACCTAGAAGTAAATTAATCTAAATAGAAGCCAATAATTTTAAAGGATTTTTTAATATCCTTGTTTCTGGAGTAGGTATTTTAGTTTTAAATTTTAAAAGATTAAAATAAAATAAAATTAAATTTAAATTTAAAAGATTTAAATTTTAATAGATTCCGCTCCCATAATCTATAAGGAGTGTAATGTTCTATTAAACTGAACACGTTCATTTAAACAAAGTTCTATTAAACAAACTATCCACCTAGTTTGTTATCCAAATATAAACTACCATTGTCAGGCTATTTCTCCAAGGCCTAACTTGTTATAAAGAATATAAATTTATTCTTTAGTGTTTGAGGACTAATGTGTTCCAGTTATTAAGGAAGCATCCAAGAGGTGAACCTTCAGCTATTGCACCATAGTTTCTCTTTCAGAATTGCACAGAGGTGATCATGACAGAGCCCTTCAACTTCTTTTTCCCTCTCCTGTATTGTCACCTTGACTTTTTGGTGTCTTAATGGTAAGCCCTACCTCACCCTAACCATCCCTGCTCCCTAGGAATTCTTTTGGCACTAAGCTCCTCCTTAGCTCTGACTGACTACAAATTCCTTGAAGGTACAGGAATCAGAAAAAAGATAGATGGTGGGGTCAAAAGAATTCCTGAACCAGAATGTTCCTTAGAGGCAAGGATTGCATCTCATGTAATTACAACATGTTGTCAGGAGAAAACAATCCCTGAAGCAGGACATCATGCTTGGTAAAGTAGAGGAGCTGCAAAAAAAAAAGGGAGGCTCTCATGAAAATGAATTGACACAGTGACTGCAACGATGCATTCAAACATAAGAACGATTGCGACAATGATGAAAGATGGAGCAGTGCTTTGCTATGTGATGCACGGGGTTGCAATGAGTTGGAAAAGTCTGGATGGCACCTAATCACAATAACAGATCTCTGATCAAGTGTCATGCCCAGGATATCAATCTTTACTCAATACATTTTCTTTCTTCTTTTTGTGGGTCATTTTATTGGGCACTCTTTCAGCTCATATCACAACTCATCCATCCATCCATTGTGTCAAGGACATGAGCATATATGTTGCCAGCATCATTTTCAAAACATTTTCTTTCTACTTGAGCCCTTGGTATCACCTGATCTCCCCCCTGCTCCGCACTCATGAACCCTTGATAATTTTTTTTCATGACTTACACTGACTGTTGTTGCCCTTCAACCACGTTTCTGTTGTCCTCCCTGGGAGGGGTCTATAACTTGCAAATTGTGATCTGTTGCCCCTTTTCATTTGCCCCTGTTACATTTTTATGACTTCCAGTTTGCCTGCATTTAAAGCTTAAATTGTTAAATTTTTTATTTGCAGCCATTTCTTCTCCTTTCCAGTTGTGCTCCATCCAGTAATGAAAGTCCTGTAGGCTTACTTCCATCCATCTCATTCTGGTTGGTGTAGCTTTGAGAAGACAGCTCTTTCTCACTCATAGGTTAGTCTTAGGGACTCAGCTTCTCTCACTGTATCTGACAATGTCTTGCTACTATGCAGAGGGTTTTCAGTGGTGAGTTCCTCAGAAGTGGCCTGCAAATTCCTTAATATCATTTTATTTTTATTTTATTTTTCTGGAAGCAATGTTGAAACCTACTCATTTTGCCCTTATCGGTATTTTAAATACCAGTTACATTGTTTTCAGCATCAAAACAATGCACAGACTACCACTGCACCAAAAAAAAAAAAAAAAGAAAGAAAACCTGACAGATAAGTGATGGAGAAAGACCATGTGGAGAAAGAAAATGTGGAGATGCTGACAGAAACACACACAAAGCTGAAGATTACAAATATAACATATTGTTACTATTAATGGCAAATAACTATTTTGACCATATACACAAACACCTACTGGGACATCTCAAGTTGGAGAAGATATGTATCAAATTGATTATATCCATAGGAAGAGACCAGGGGAAAATGTTGTTATCAGTAAAAACAAGATGAGGAAAAGACTATAGAGCAGATCAATTTCAAATTCAAGTTGAAGTTAATATATGTTAAAGCAAGTAAAGGAGTGCCAAATTACTACCTTGAATGTATCCCACATGCATTTAGAAACCATCCAAGAATCCATGTTATGCATTAAATACTAATGCCTAAGGACTAGAGGACTAGTGAGATCAAGAAAAGCACACAGGTCATGTGACACTGAAGTCACCCCAAATCAGTGATCTATAGAGGACGTTATATGCCTTGAAAGAACTGAGTCTTTAGTCTAAGTAGTCTAAAGCCATGACCTCACTTGTCAAAGTCTGTATTGTAACTAGGTCCAAATGGCAAATTAGAAACATAGTACCACTCACATTCTCCATACTTTTAAGTATTGATGTATTTGTTTGTCTTCAACGGAAGGTTGAATCTCCCATTTTACCCACCAATAGATAGGAAATTACTTTTCTCAAGACCTGTATGCTCCCTTCCACTTATCCTGTCTTGAATTTCTAGTAAGCTTTGATATCACCATTACAGGATTATCTGCTGCTGGATGAATATGGGGGTCTCTACTCAAGTACTCCCTCAATGAAAGAACACTTTGTTCTAATAAGCTGGCGTTCTTCATGCTCATGTGTGGAAGACAGTTGACGGTGCCTATCAAAAGATATAGTGTATGGAGTCTTTTTTTTTTTTGGTGGGCATCATTTTTCTGGTGGGCATCATTTTTTTTTGGTGGGCATCAAGTGTCTGGAGTCTTAAAGGCTTGAAAATAAACAAGCAGACATCTTGCTGAGAAGCAACACGTCCACATGGAGAAATTACACTAAGACTGTGTGGTCGTGAGGTGTAGATATGATCAGGTATCAGGCTTCAAAGACCCCAAACCAAAAAACCATATCATTGTGATGAGGCGCAGTGCAGATAGGAGGTCCAATGCCCATCTTCAGACAATCGAACATCCCCTTTCAGAAGAGGGAGGAGTTGCATCAATCAACATGCAGTGTAGCACTATTGAAATATACAGCTTTTCTCTAGTTTTTGATCTCCGCACCCCCACTATAGTGACCCCAATTGTACCTTATAAATCTGACTAGACCAGAGCATGTACACAGGTATAGATAAGAGCTGGAAACACAAGGAATCCAGGATGGATAAATCCCTCAGGATCAATGTTGAAAGTATCAGTACCAGGAGGGTAAGGGGAAGTTGGGAGAGCAAGAGAGGTTCAATCATTGTGATTGATCCCCTCTCCTCTCAGGAGGACAGACAACAGAAAAGTGGGTGAAGAGAATCATCGGTCAGTGTAAGACATGAACAAATTATAATTTATAAAGTATTAAGGGTTCAGGAGCTATGGGGAAAGAGAGGGAAAAGAAGAAAGGATATCAAGGGTTCAAATGGTAAGAAAATGTTTTGAAAATGATGATGGCAACAGATGTACAAATGTGCTTGACATGATGATGGATGGATGGATGGATGGATTGTGATGAGTGGTATAAGCCCCCAATAAAATTATTAAAAAGAGAAAAAGGCCTGCTGAAATGCTTCTGTAATGATTATAGCCAAGAAAACACTACAGAGACATTCTACTCTGTATGATGTGGGGTTACCATGAATCGGAACCAGGTCTATTGCTGATATATCCTTTTAATACAAATTCACTAAAATTATATAAAAAAGCACCCAAAAAGTTTCATTAAATTTTAAATTAAGCAGTAACATCTCAGTGCACTCCAAGACGTAGAGTAAATAAAGCAATAAATTCAATATGAATCAATAACGTTAGAATATAATGTGACCCAAACATTTTCTTTATAATTCTACACTGACATTGCTGCTTAAGGTCAAGGTAGGTCCATTTTCATTTAATATTAATTTCTCCTAGAAACTTACATAATTCACTTAAAATATGCCATATTCCATCTTAAAAGTATAATAAATGTGTGTTATAGCCTCTTTTCAGGTTCGCAACTATGTGCAAGAATAGATTGGAGATAAAGTGGGAAAGACAATTAGGGCAAGCAAGGCTTTAAAAAAGATTTTAGGAAGTGCTTAACATAAAACCATGCTACTTCTCAAAAAGTTTTCAGCATGCATTTGACCAATGTCATCTTGCTCTAATAAAATATTTGTCTAAACCATCATCAAGTTAGTAGACTAAATGTCCCTAATCTACCACAATGTTATAATTGTTTATAAAACACATCATTGTTGCAAACCATATTCTTATCATACTTGTCAAAATGATATGCAAATATTGTATATTTACAGAATTCCATACTCAGTGAATGCCATATTACAAAGTTTGCAAAGGTACTTTTAAAAAAGAAAGTAAACACCATATAAAAATAAAAAACAGTACAATTAACTTTATTAAACCATTCATTCATATCATTTGATATTTTTTGAAAATCACAGCCAAGCTTTTCAAATTTACATAAGTTCACCTAAAGAAGATACTATAACAAAAATATGTGATTATACATTTAGCTGAGTGATCTGAGAAGTCTTATAGTACTGATGTAACTTTAATTTTTCAAGCTGCATATTTCTAAGCATCATAGTTTTCTCAAAATCACAATGCATTTCTTAGAAAGATTGCCAACCACAAGACAGAATTATATTAAAGAATCAACATCAAACATAGGAAAACAAAGAAACACACTGCTTCCTATTGTCTGTCTTTGACTAACATGCCATGAAACAAATGACTCAGTGTCTTTCTACACATTAGCCCACGCAGCTCTGCTACCTTGAAAGCAGGCACACAACATTCAGAACTGTGCAATGTGCTGCCAAACATACAGAAGGACTTGGCAGCAACGGGCCACATTTTGCATATTTGTACTATGCCCATTGCAATGACAGCTGCTGAAACAGGTTTCAAAGTCTTTTCCAATGCCAGTTACCCACGTATTTCTATCCTTGGCATCCCCTCCAAGAATAGAAAGTACCAGCTGTTCCTTCTGGCCACTAGAGCAGTGCATAGGATTGCTTCCTTCCCAAAATATAAATAAATAAGAAATAAATAACAGTGATAGGAAGTAAAATCTTAGTTGTGATGGAGAATAAACAACAAAAAATGTTTCTATTCACACTTCCAAGTAGCACATCAGTACTTTTGGCTCACACTTTCCAAAACATCATGATGCTCATAATCTTTCCTGAAAATAAAAACGAAACTTTTTCTTTCTTTCTTTTTCTTTTTCAATACACCAAGAACTTGGGTGGTGTGTTCTGTGATTCTGGGCAATATATCTGCATGTTCCTTCAAGAGTCCCAGAAAATTTTAATACCTTATAAGCCCTAGTAATGAAAACAGTAGTGCCACAAACACTTCACGGGGCACATAACTCCAACTTCCAAACACTCCAACTGTTATGTAATAATCAAAATCTACCTAATGGGGAAAAATCACTCTTTTCAAATAATTGAGGCATATGAGAATGGCCTGCATATAGGACTCTATGGATATGTAAATTCTTCCTAATTCAAGATAAGCATAGCAGTGATAAAGAGATGTCATCATATTTAGTTAAGTCTAAAAATAGTTATTGTCATTAAAAACTTCATGAATATTTGATGATCTTCCATATCCCTTTATATTGATGTTATTTTTAATAATTTTTATATTTCTGATTTAAATAGATTTATAAATACATTAGTATAAAATAGAAAAGCTGTTCTAATCAAACTCCCACAATCTGTCAGTCTAAAAAAAAGCCTAAATAAATCTGCCAGCAAACTTTTCCAGCTAGATTTTAAGTTCTACATAGTAAGTGCATAAATACAGTTAATGCATGTCATGTTCAAATTAAACTGATAAATACTTCTATCTAAATTTTCCTATCACTGATTGTATGAGATATTTCTGGAATACTTATCATTATATTTGAAATGTCAGTGCTAAACTAACTGAGGGAAATGTAGATATAATAGATTGTATGTTTTAATTTTCAAAAATAGAGATGACATTTTATGTCCATGTTTAATATAATACAAAAACAATTAAAGTATGGATAATTATGCAAACAGATAAGACATTGGATCAGCAATATGATTACACCCTTCAAATATTTGCCTCTGGCTTAATATATGTTAAATATTTTTAAATGACCCATTCAAGTTAGAAATTGCTTGAGTTTTCTAAATCTATGTACTTTTGAATTCTGACACTTTTTTCCTAGCGAGACAAATTATGACATGAAGTTCAGTCTTGTAATTTACTCAACTGTTTGAACTTTGAGAACTTGGAAGTAAAGCTTAGTTTTGTTTTTGATACAGACTGTTTTTCACATTGACCCTGCCCTTCCTTCTAGATGCTCTCTGAGAAAGTGGGTAGACTTGGGTCCTTCAAGCCTGTGATTCATTCGGCAAATCTTGGGGTGCAGTGAGCTTCACCTTGGGCTCCTAACTGCAAGGTCAGAAACTGGAACACGCGTCTGCTCTGCAGCAGGAAGAGGAGGCGCTCTGTTCACACAACAAGTCACAATTCCATTCAATCGGACATGGTTTCAATGAGGAATAATTAACCTGATGCCAAAGCGTTTGGTTTTGATTTATTGGAGGATTCATTCAGGAGTGAGGTTGGCAGGGACGAGGCCGTTAACCATAAAGCTGGCCGTTCGAAGCCATCAGCCACACTGCAGGAGAATGACGAAGCCATTTGCTCCAGAAGTGGTGCAGCGTTTCAGAAGTCCTGCAGAAGGCCATGGTGACTCAGCTCTGACTTGATGGAAGTGCGTTTGGAGAATTCATCCTAATGTCACGATACACAAGACGATGCACTTTCAGGTTCTTTTTCATGACATCTTTGGCTTTATAACAATTTAGCACGGTACACTTCCCCAATTCTGGGTGCTTATTTATTATCTAAATATTTAAAAAGCATAAAAATGGCATAAAAGCCAATCTGCAATTGCAAGACTGCCACGGAGTCACTCCTCTCCATCAATTTCCAACCCTGGCAACCCAGTAAGATGGAGCAAGACTGCCTATGTGGGTTTCAGGCTGCAGATCGGGAATCGATCCTGCTGCAGCGGGCTCTTGTCCTTGCAGCTAGTGGAGCAATGCTTAACAGTCTGCACCAGCAGGGCTCCTATCTTACAGTTAAGGACCCTAAAACTCAGGGAACCTATTTTTTTTCCTGCACATACACATTCTTAATTTAAAAACGTGATTTTGAATTCACAGCTATCTAGTTGCACAAAATGTTTTCTTTCACAATCTTATTATTTTGCCTTAGAGCTTATTATTATATTATGAACTATAAGTTTGGTGTCATGTGAAGGGTACTGTATTTAGGAGTTAGAATTTATAAGATATCTCAATAATAGTTCAGAACTTACAAGGGATGAATCATGAGTTAATGCTGATTAAAAGTTAATTAAATGATGTATTTTGGAAGGCTATATGATTTCAGAGTTTTTGAAAGTTACTATTTTAATAAGAGTTGCCATTTTAATTTAGATTGAATGCTTGCCCATAAAACTCTAAATGTAAAACTGTGTATCTTGTGGTAAATTAAGGACTAGTATATCCACCGTTATTTGTTTGGTGGAGATAAAGCTGAGGTCTGGCTTCAGCTTTAAGTAGTACAGATTCTGTCTTAATAAAATTGTTATGGAAGAAGGTGTTTTCCTTTAGTTCTGAAAATATAAAAATAACAAGCAACCTTTTTTACCCCAAAGAAAGATATAACTTAGGACCTAATGTATCTCTTGGTAACCCCAGACATATTTAATAGAAATATTTCATTGAAAGATTCTTTCTCTGTACATTTAATTCCCTGGATGGTATTGCCCATGTTCTTGGGCCAACTGGAATCAATAAACCCTTTCTGCTTGTGTGTGTTTTTTCAAAAAGTCTGATTGTTTTGTAGGTCAAATAATTAGAAGATGTTTCAGGCAAGATCATTACCCACTAGTGCTAAAATCAAATAAATAATGAATTATTGGTGACAGTGGAAGTTATAAGTTTCTTTCATAACCCACTTAGGCCTCACGAACATGAAACCTCTTATTATCAAGAATATTCAAGAGCAAGAGAATCCTGGTAACAAACAGGTGGATTAAAGCCCATTCCTTCCACAGGGAGATTGATTGCATCAATCCTCTTAGAGGAAAAGGAAAAATGCATCAATACATGTAACCCTGTCACAACAGAAAAATATAACAGCTATGATAGCTACAAAGGTGAGTAAAGAAGCATCAATTTAAAATAATAGTAACCTCTATTCAATGAAAACTTCAAAATGCAAAGGTATGTCATACTTTCTAACTAGGTATCTCAACATATCTTCTCTCTAGGACTATGAATTTCTGAGAGAGGTAGTATAATTTCTCTAAGCCCTGCCATGGAAAATCTGTGCTCTTTGATTTATATAATGTCAAAAGGGCAGTTTTTGGCATCCTTGAGATAGTTAAATCATGTTTCTTTGAAATGTTCTTTGAATTTGTGGGAAAATATATATGAAGGGACAGGATTGTGGCTGTAGGATGGATGAATTAAGGTTTACTAATGACATTCTAATAGGATAGCCCTTGGTGCTATCAAAGAATGAAGAAGATATATTGGCACAGTGGGAAGTAATTCCTTGGTGCAAATTTCCTGACCTTTTTTCTAACCAATGCAGTTTTCAATTTTCTTAAAACTTCTTTATAATAAGCCTCCTTAATAATACTTTCAGTGGTTACTATACAGGGTGCTTGAAAAAAATGAGTACAGAAAATTGAAGGCATAAATCTGAACTGGCCTGTAAAACTTTACCAGCAGATCTCCCTATAATGCAGGCTGGCCCATATGTGGTTTCCAACGTTTTCTGTGTTTGGGGGTTGTATTGTTTTGTTTAGGTTTTGTTTGTTAATATTAGAATGTATCCCAGAGATATTATGTCAAAGGGGGTCACCGTCTTGAAGCTGTTATATGCTTTTCATTTTTTTGGTGTATGAAACCCAGAATTGATGAACCTATAGGGACAGAAAGTAGAATAAGGTGTTTTTTTTTTTTGGTGGGGGGGTCCAGTGATGGTGGCAAGCTAAAAGGGAGAAGATGTCAAGGTCTCCATGTTAAAAAAAAAAAGAATATTTGGAAACTGATTGCTTAAGCAATTGTACAAATCTACCTGACTTGATCGAAACATGGAATGATATGATGTATGTATCAAATCCCAAGTAATGAGAATAAAGAAGTTCCACAAGAATAGACCTTCATCGCTCTTCAGGTCTGGAACTGAGCTCACACCTGCTTAGAATCATCCACCATAGAAAGGCAGATGGGCCACACTTCCTCAAGGACAAACTTCAGAGGTTAGGAAAAGGGAGGATGCTAAAGGAGCCACAGGGCAGGGTGGGTTAATGATGCACATTGAGGAGGTTGCAATGGGTCAGTTCAAACAATTGTGTATGAACTGTTGTGTGTAAAACTGATGATCTGTAAGCCCTCAGCTAACTCACAACAAAAAGGGATTTTTTTCCCAAAAATTTTATTGGGAGTTCTTACAGCTCTTAGACCGTTCAATATATCATTTCAAAAAGGGTTTTTAAAGAAAGAACAAATAGCAACAACAAAAATTTATACTTTGAGAAAACTTATCATTATTACTACCCTTTTACAATCTGCCCCAAACCAAATGTGCCATATTATTCTGCATCAATCTCTCTGCCTTGCATTTCACAAGTCCAGTAGACCCTCTTAGGAGCATCAATTTTGATGATGAATTCATCCCCTTTCAATTGCTTGCATCATTACCAACATAGTAAATCAGATGTTTATCTCATTCAAAATGTCCTGTACTAGTCCTTTTCAGCTCACTATTACCTAAGTGAGGCAGTTGCATAATCTCCTGTTAACTTGTGAAGGGCCGGATCAAGTCTGTCCATCAGGATGCAGCTTGATGACCTCATCTGAGAAGTGAAAATGGAGATAAGTAGCTCACTTGGAGGCCAGATACAGACTTTCTCACAGTGAGACATTCCTGTTGACAAGTCACATGCAGTTATGCTGATGGCAGACAGAGCCTGGTAGCTGAAGGAGACATGTAGGACCTCATACCAGTGCTCAGATGTTTCTACCACCTTTGAATCCACAAGACTTTCTACCCACCGGTCCATGATCTTCCTGCATTTGGTTCTGTTTCATGTGTTGTATGAGTCTAAAAAGGAACGTATAGGCTGGTATCAGACATATGGGCTAATGTCAGACTTAAGGATTTGATATGGGCTGGGCTGGGATGATTTCTCAATATACAATATAAAACTCTCTCTTATACACATGAGTATCTCTGGATTTGTTTCTCTAGTCAACCCAGACTAACACACTAAGATATCAATGTTTACACCCTCCATTTCATTTTTGATTAGTTCCAATCTTCCAAGATTCATAATTAGTACATTATCATTCTTGATTATTAATTTATAATTGTAACTGTTTCTTCTATATTTGAGTTGCATCCCATCAGCAAATGAAGATTCCAAAGACTAAAATTACCATGTGACATCATTGACTCTACTTCGAGGAACCAGTTTTTCTTCACATAGATTACGAGTGCCTTCCAACCCAAGAGACAGCCCCTCAGGTGCCACCTCTCACAATGTCCTGTTTCCATTCATTCTGCCTTCAGAATCTGACAACTTTTGTATTCCCTGCATGAGATTTCAGCCACTGCCTCCAAAGTGGACACCCAAGTCCTTTTTAGTAAGCTGCTCTTAGTCTAGAAGTTGTTCATTTTGGGTGACCCTCCTGGTATTTGAAATACCAGTGATATTCCTTCCAGCATGAGAGCAACCCACTCACCACCGCAGTATCAAAGAATGAACAAGATGTAGGGGCATATAAGATAACTGACAAGATAACCGAGACACAAGCTTTGTATATGTAGATACATATATCACTGCAACAGAATAGGAAAAAAAATGAGAAAGGAATTGAGTTCTCTGCCTATAGGCAACTAATTTTCAACAAGTGACCAAAACACATTAAATGGAAAGAAACATGCTATTCAACAAATGATGCCTGAAAAATTGAATTTTCAACCTACTACAAAGGATGGAAACAGGACTCTAACCTCACCCAATGCCAAGAAAAAATTCAAGATGAATAGGAGGCCTAACTTTAAACCTCAGTGCTAGAAGGATCATTGTGGTAGTTAGATGGTTTTATGTGAACTTGAAGACACGTGAACCGAGAGTGATGGAATCAGTCCTTCAAACAGGTTGCAGCCTGCTGCTGCTGATGCCTTGGCTCTCATATAAATGGGAAACCTGGGAAACTCCTTCTCTCTCTGAGCCCTCACCTTCGTTTCCTAGAACAACCCTGAAGATTGTGGATGCCATACCATATTCCCAATGACTTTGGATCTATGAGATCTGTGATGTTTCTGGCTCTGGTTCACCACTCTACATCACTGGCATGCAGCTATGTGAGTCTAAAGGGGAACGTAGAGAATAGTGAAGGATTCGCATTAGATTGGGCTGAGATGCCTTCTTGATATGAAGCTCATTCTCATAAATATATGAGTGCCACTGGATTTGTTTCTCTGTACAACTCAGCATAACAATCATCAGAGAGAAAAATCAGACAGACATAAAGATTTTATTGCAGGGCATGCAGAATACGAAATGTATTAAATTAACCACACACAATAAGAGACAAAATGGATGATTATGATATAGTAAAATAAAACACCTATGGAAACCAAAAGACTTTATCAAAAGATGAAATGAAAATCTACAGATTGGGGGGGGAATCTTTGGCAAGACAAAAAGAATAAGGTATTAGTTACAAAGATCTATAAAATTCTGCAGCACCTCCACAAGAAAAGAGCAAATAATTCAATTTAAAAATAGACAAAAGACATGAATAGACAACTCACAAGTATGACATACAGCTAACAAACACGTGATGAAGTGTTCATGATCACTAGACATCTGACAGAAGCAAATTATAACAATGATGAGATAACATCATACACCCATAATCCTAGCCCAATTCCTAAAAAAAAAAAAAAAAAAAAGATTAACAAACGGTAGAGAGGGTGCAGAAAGATTGGGACCTTTATACATTGTTGGAGGGCTTGTAAATATCCACAACCATTGTGGAAAGCAATATGGTGAGACCTGGAACAACTGACCACTGTCTCTCAGTTTTTTCTTAATATGGAGCTGTGTTTCTGTGATGAAGGAAGTGATAACACTGATATTTCAAATTCCATCAGGTTTATCCAAAGTGGATTGGTTTTAGAAGAGTTTCCAGACTAAGAACAGATTAAAAAAAAGGAAGTGTCTAAGTACTTCAAAGTAAGTAGTCACCGAAAACTTCATGCATACAATGGAAACATCATCAAGTTTTGAAAGCCTACTAAATGGAAGGAGACTATTGTCAGAGATAGTGGCAGAAAATGAGCCTCTCAGGTTTGAAGATACTTGAAATATGACAGATA
The DNA here is from genome assembly GCA_004026705.1 of Nesogale talazaci. Classification (NCBI taxonomy): domain Eukaryota; kingdom Metazoa; phylum Chordata; class Mammalia; order Afrosoricida; family Tenrecidae; genus Nesogale; species Nesogale talazaci. The sequence goes on from PVJH01004437.1 coordinate 102,819, forward strand.
AGGAACTGTCTTTTCAAATAGAACAGACCCTAATGACAAAAATGGAGTAAAGTCTGTGGGAGTGGAGCTTTGGGGATTTTAATTTGCCATTTGGGCAAAACTCAATGTGAAGACCAACAACGTCAAACATCAATTGATATTCAGAATTTGGAACGTATGAAACATGAGTCAAGAAAAGTGTGAAGTCAACAAGCCTGAAATGAAGCACATAGATATCAATATCCAAGGTGATTGTGAGCTGAAATTGACTAGAGTTGGCCATATTATTTCAAAAACTGATACCACTTAATATGGTGGATGGGAATAACACAGTCAAGAGGAACGGGGCTGCATTCATCTTTAAACAGGACATTTCAAAGTTGATTTTAAGTACAATACTGCATCGTATAGTAATACCCTTATCTCCGTTCAAACACATCAATAGAATTATTATTAAACTTTATGCACCAAACATGAATAGTAGTATGAAAACTTGGGTAATTTTATCAACATCTTCAATTGAAAATTCATCAAACACACAATCGAGATACATTAATAATTACTGACATTTGGAAATTTAAAATTGAATATTAAGAGGAAGAGATGGTCTTGGGAAGATGAAATACACAGAATCATATTTTCTTTGCAAAAAAGATGATAGAGAAATCCATAGAAGGTGACTGTGAAACAGGTCATCAATTATTCATTTGTAAGTTTCAGTTAAAACTGAAAAAAATTGAAGTGTGTTCATGAGAACAAAAATATGACCTTGAGCCAATCTCACCTGGATTTCCAGAACAGCTCAGAAACAGATTTGCTGCACTGAATGTTAATGAAAATAAAACTGATGAGCTTTATTATAAAGAGCTGTGAGGACACCAACAACGTAATTCATGAAGAAATAGAAAGGACATTAAAAAGACAATAAAGAAAGAAAAGATCAAAGAAGAGAGTCTGAAATTTGCTCTTAATCTTAGCATAGCTAAGGCAGTCTATGAAGTTAAAGAACTGAACAGAAATTTTCAAAGGGCAGCTCATGGAGATAAAGTCAAACATTGCAATGAATTCTGCAAAAGACCTAGAGTTAGAAAATGGAAAAAGAAGAACATATTCAGCATATTTTAAAAGGAAAGAACTCAAGAAAATAATTTAAGCCTCATGTTGAAATATTGATATCCTATGAGTAAAAATATTGAATGATGCTGCATCAGACAGGAAAAGACAATGGGAAGGACATACAGAGTCATTGTACCAAAAAGAACTTGTGGACATTCCACCATTTTGAGATATAGAAAATAAACAATAGCCAATTGTACTGAAGGAAGAAGCTAAAACTATACTGAAAGTGTTCTTCCATAACAAGACTCCAGGAACTTAAATACCAATTGAAATGTTTCAGTAACACAAGGAAATACTATGGAGTAGTTGCATAATATGATGTCAATTTGAGACGAAGGAGTGAGGGGATTGAGGGGAGCCTGTCAACCAGGTCACAGCTTGATGTTCTCATTTGGTGAAGCTATGGAGATAAATATCTCATAGGACAGACACCCTAAGAGGCATTTCTGCACACAAGACACATTGAGTTCTGTTAGAGCCCTGGAACTGAAGGAGCCTCATGGAGACCCTGCCAGTGCTGAGATGTTTCCTTTGACATGGGATCCACAAGAACTCCCCCACATTGGCCTTTGATCTTCCTATATCCAGCATCATTGAATGTGCTTCATGAATCTGAAGAAGAATTTACATATTGGTTTTGGACATATGAATTAATATCAGACTTATGGACTTGATCTGTACTGGATGGGATATTTCTCAATATTCAATTGTTCTTGTATATAAAGCCTTGTTAACATATGAGTGTCTTTGAATTCATTTCTCTAGACTACCCCTACTAACACATGCTAGAAACACTTACTTATTATGTTAGACTGGTTTCATTAATGACCCTCTGTGGTGGTTATGCACCTGTGTGTCAATTTCATGATGGGAGTCTTGGGGTGGAGTCTAGCCTGCCAATCTGGAGATAGCCAATGAGGCATCTGTGTGGGCCCGACTTTATCCTGAGAATTCTGGAGAAGAGAAACTTGACTCTCTGTCTCAGAGAGATGAAGTTACTGACAAGACAAAATGACAGCATGCTGATCGATCCTGATTCCTGGAGAATGGAAGAGCCAGAGAAGAGGCCACATGGGCTTGACTTGTTGGAGCTAAACCTCTGGGACTGGAGAAGCCACAGGGAGACTTTGCCAGTGCTGAGATGCTGGGGAGGCCACAGGGAGACCCCTGCAATTGCTGAGGTGCTTCTACTGCCACTGGACAGACAAGACTGTGCACCCACTCTCCTGTGATTTTTCTGATGTCATTGCACATGCTTCATAAGTTGGAAGGAGACTTTATACACTGGCATCGGACATATGGGTTCATATCAGACTTATGACTTTGGACTGGACTGGCTTAGGATGCTTTCTCAATGTTCCATTCCTCTTGTATGTAAACCTTTCCCTTATATCCATATGTGTGTCTTTGAATTTGTTTCCCTAGTCTACCCGGACTAACAGACCCCCATATATGTGTAAGGAAGAGCCTTCTATCAAAGAGTAGTAATACATTAAGAAAACATTCCAGCCAGTCTAATTCAAGTCCATAAGTCTGACACTAGTCAGCACGTGCCACTTCAGACTGATGCAGCCACAGGCAGTGATGCTGAATGCACGAAAATCACAGAACTGCAGGTGCAAAATGTGGGGACCCAATGGTGATGGAAACACTGCAGGGCTCCAGCAGTTTGCAGGAAAGTGATGGCCAAGAGAGAGAGAGAGAGAGAGAGAGAGAGAGAGAGAGAGAGAGAGAGAGAGAGAGAGAGAGAGAGAGAGAGACTAGCCTCAGAGAAATTTAGTTCTCAGCCACTTCTCCAAGTGAAATCATCAGCTTGATTTAAAGGCTAAACTCTACCTCTATACTTCATCTATCTTCGCATTGACATCAAATTATGTAGCTACCACACTTGGATATGCCAGATAACATGGAAGACAGCTACTTGGCTGACTGGAAGAGATCCATATTCATACCCATTCTGAAGAAAGGTGACTCAGCAGAGTCCTCAAACAATAGAACAATATCTTTATTATTACAGACAGCTAAAACTGTTCTGAAGGTCACCCACCAATCGCGGTAGCTGTGCATTGGCAGGGAGCTGCCAGAGGCTCAGGCTGGATGCAGAAGAGACTGCAGAACGAGGGATATCATTGCTGATGTCAGATGGATTTTGCTTGAAGGTAGATAATGTCAGTGTCTTACAGACTATGCCAAGGCATTTGACTGTGTGGATCTTAACAAACTATGGATAATCCTGAGTATAATGGTAATTCTAGAACACTTCATTATGCTCGTTTAGGATGTGTGTATACGAACAAAACAAGGGAATACACGATGGTGGAAGATCAGAAAAAATGTGCATTGTGGTTGCATTCCCTCATGTTTATTCAGTGCATATGGAGAGCGAATAATCAGAAGCTTGAGTATAAAGAGTGCATCTTCAGGATTGGAAAAAGGTTTACTAACAACCTACCATATGCAGATGACACAACCTTGCCTGCAGAAAGAGAGGAGGACGTGAAGCCCTTGTTGATGAATCTCACAGGCAGCAGCAGTCTTCAGTATGGCTTATAACTCCATGTAAAGAAGACCAAAATCCTCACGACTGGACAAATACCATATCTACTTGTGTATAAACTGATTTTTCTCAGTACATTTTTTGAAACTTTATATATATTTTGTTTATTTGATTCTTTTTTCTTTTTTTAAAATTTTATTGGGGGCTTTTACAGCTACTACAACATTCAGTACATCATTTGTATCAAGCACATTTGCACACATGTTGCCACATACTTTTCCAACATTTTCCACTTGTGCCCTTGGTACAAGCTCCTCTTTAAAAAAAAACACTCCCCTTCCCCCCTCCCCCCCTTTTTATTAATGAATCATTTTATTGGGGGACCCATACAACTCCCATCACAATCCCTAACAACATCAGTTGTATGCAGGCCACTTTTACACACCCATTGCCATCATCACTCTCAAAACATTTTCCCTCTCTCCAGGCCCCCATTATCAGCTCCCTATATTACCCTTCCTCCCCCCTCCTTCCCTTTGAACCCTTAGTAATTTACAAATTATTTTTTCATCCTGTACACTGTACAATGTGTCCCAACACTCACTTCCCTATTGTCCATGCCCCAGAGAAGAGGCTACGTGTAGATCCCTCTTGGCTCTCCCTCTCCATTCCTCCATCCCTCCACCCTCCTGGTATTACCACTCCCATCACTAGTCTTGATAGATCATCTATCCTAAGTTTCCTATGTTTCCACCTTTACTGTACATCTCCTGGTCTAACTGGATTTTTGTGGTAGAGTTGGGGTCATGATAGTGGGTGGGAGGCAGCATGGGAACTAGAGGAAGGTTGCATATTTCAAAGCTCCTACTCTGTATCGTAACTGGCTCATCTCCTCCTTGTAACCCCTCTGCAAAAGGATGTCACCTCACCTATTGATGGGCTTTGGGTCCCCAATCTGTACTCCCCCTCATTAATAATAATATAATTTTAGCTCATTGATGCCTGACTCCGGATTGCTTCACCACCTCATGATCACACAGGCTGGTGTGCTTCTTCCGTGTGGGCTTTATTGCTTCTGAGCTGAATGGCTGCTAGTTTACTCAAGGCTATAAGTCCCTAGACGCTATATCTTTTGGTAGCCAGGCACCATGAAATCAATGCCCCAATTGTTTTTTTTTTGTGTGTGGTAGAATTACTTAGCTTATACTTGAATATATACAGCAGGTAACACCATAATAAATGGAAAAAGATTGAAGTTGTCAAGGATTTCACCTTGTATGTATCCACAATCAGTTGAGATTAAGATATATTACATTAGGTAAATATACTGCACAAGACCTCTTTAGAGAATTGAAAAGCAAAGATGTTACTTTAAGGACTAAGGTGTGTTTGAAACATGCTAATTTGAGGAGAATCCAATGAATGCTTTCCAATGGTTATAGAATTGGTGGTCATTGGATATTGATTTGATCTCTTTCTTTGAGAGTGCCCAATGAATGGTAGCCCAGGACTACCACATAATTAGTGTTTTCCCACTTTTGTATGACATGTATTATTGTGACATGGTTCGTCCTTTGTAAATCAGTGTTTTGAGACTATCACTTACCCTCATATTTCATGGAAATAATGTTCAGTCCTTTAAGTTTTCAATCTGTACAAATCATCAATTCATGTATTTTGTTCTCAAAAGCTGTCTTATACATGTAAAGTGAGTGTATTTCTCAACAGAGTTTTAAATTCTATCTCATCAAATAATTTAATGATTCTATCACTTATGCTACCTTATATCTCATGGAAATGATTCATAATATTTCCTATTGTAAAATAATTATGCCTCCAAAGTGAACCTGAGACATATATGAACCAGAAATGAATTGTCTCCCTGCACTTAGTGGTAGCCTCACAATAAGAACATTTACTTCTTATGATAAGGCTCTACAGGTTACTCATCCTCACTAAGAGATGCTTGAAAATAAGGTTGCTGTAACAAATGTGGTGAGGAAACCAGATGGTGCTCAGCTCCCAGAAAGAATACTGTCTGAGGTTCTAAATTTTAGTCTCCAAACAAGCAGCCATTAAGTGAGAAATCAATAAAGCAACATGGAAGACAATCACCAGCCTCATTGATCCACAGATTGTAAGTAATAAAATAAAAATCTGAGAAAATAGTATCAGAAAAATTGTGAACACCTGTTTGCCAAAAGCAATGGGTGATAGTGGAAGCACAAAATCCATTTGCAGTCTCCACATGTATTAAGCCTTCCTTAAAGAGTTTCAGTCTCAAAAATCACAAGGGCTGTTCTGCACTGCCCCCAGAATGTTGTCAGGAGTCAGCATTGACACACTGGAGGTGAGAGAGTGTGAGTCTTCGCTAGTCACAGTCCAAGGGTGGGAGAACCCTTGCTATTAGGGTTAGAACATTGTAAAAAGCCTTGCGGCAGATAGAGTTAAGTTGTAATGAATATTTTAGCATTTGATATTTTAAAGATATTTTAGTTTTATTAATTCCTTCTTTCTTTGTGATTGAGGACTTCTTTGTCATTGTTTTATTTGTATGTAGTTTATATATGGAAACCAGGATAGGTAAATATACAGAGGCAATAACTGAATTAATAATGACCTAGGGGCATGGCAGGGGAGAACAGAGGGAGTACAGGGAGCTAATTACAATGAGCGTGAGACGGAAGACGATATTCTGAAGTTGGTTGTGGTGGTACTTGGACAACTCTTCTTGATGTGATTAATTATCTGATAGCACGGCATGTTAGTTATATCCAAGAAACCTATTTAAAAATAAGTAGCAGGTGGACTGAGCTACAAAAATAAAATTTCCTTCGTCTTAGGTTGGTTAGGGAAATCTTACTAGCCCTTTCCACTACTCCTAGATGTCATTGTCTTAAAGAAACATTACCTGACCACCAATGTTGTTTGTTGTCTCATGACACTTTAAATACTCTCAAATAATATATTTTATGTTATTATTGTTAAGGGAATGACAGAATGAAATTAGTCTGTCCTTCAAAACGCTTGTTATGTTTTACTTCCTTTTTGTAAATACTGTGTCAATCCATCTTTGTGGATTTCCAACAATTATGATGATCCTTTTGTGCTAACAATTGGTCTTTCCCTATAATGTGTACAAAATAAGCAAAATCAGTCTCACCATCTCTCAGGAGTATTCTGGTTGCATTTCTTGTGCAACCATTTTTGCAGCATGAATACTATTCTTAAAGTATTCACAAATAGCTCATTTCAAATGCATAAATGCCTGTTTAGCCTTTTTCATTGCCCAAGTTTTGCATGTGTATGAGGCAATTGAAAACGCCATCACTGTGGTCAGCCACACTGAACTCTTCAAAAGATGTTTTCATCTTCGGAAATTAAAAAAAAATCCAGTGTTTTGCTTGTGCTACTAGCTGCAAGTTCAAAAGTTCAATACCACCAGCCAGCAGTAGGGAAAAGGATGAGATTTTTTATTCCCATAAAGCATCACAGTCTGGGAAACCCACAGGGGTTGTTCTGCTCGGCCCAACAGGGTCACTCTCCACTTGAGGACAGTGTGTTTGGGTTTTGCAAAGGACTTGTCAAACAATATGCATGTTGTTTCATTTCTAGGCTGTCATTTCCTTTGACAGAGATTATAGATCCATGATGAATGAAGCCATTGGCAATTTTAATTTTTTCTTAGTGTATCACATTGCATATCATTCTATTTGGGAAGTTTTTACTTCTTTCCAAGCTCTGTTGTAATTCATATTTATGGCTGTAGTCTTGACTTTCATCAGAAAGTATTTCTAATCAACTTCATTTTCATTATGTCTGACCTCTTCCAGGGGCACTCAGCCATGTGCTGTTGTAGAGTTGGATTCTACTTCACATGTACAGGCAGAAGTGGTGACCCCTGACATCTCTGCACACCTACATAAGAAAAGGCTAACTATGTGACTCAAAGGACTTACCTGCAGCTGTCATTGTCACAGAGGCTATAACATGTTTGATTTTGAATAAAACCAATTATGTGTGAAACTACTAGCAATAACTTTTTGCTTACTCATATCATCTAGCATCAGAGTAAATCCAGTAGGAGTCATCAAAATGAAAACAGCAATTAAGAATGATATCAATTAGGGGTCTTCATTATATGCCTTCCCCCCCCCTTCATTAATATTGAAATATCTGGTTTGTTGTCTTGAACTTGAACATATATCCAAACTCCTTACAAATATTTTAAGTACTATTGGTTGAGTGGAGGAAATAATGGATGATATTCTAGACCAAGAATAAAGCATATCAAGACAATGTTGACTTTATTTTTGTCACAATTTTAAACAGAATAAGAGACCGCTTATTAGTTTTAATAACATCCAAACAAGCTTGCAAGTTATTTGGTGTTCTGTGAAAAACATACAGAAAAGTAGTTTCCTTAGGTATATGCCTTTTGAAGATTTACTTTTACCATAAATAATAAATAAATAATAAACCACATATTTATTATGAATATAGGAAAGCATTAACTTATCTTTGAAATAAAAATAAATTTGAAATTTAATGCATAAGAAGATAAAGACAAATTTAAATTCAGTGAATAAATTTTCATTTCAGCATACTATGTGTCAATTTATCTGGTAAATAATTTATGTGTGGCTTTCCCTTTAAAGATTTGAGTTACAACTTGAAAATCCTGAGCTTTTTTTGAAATGTCCTCACCACCAAATAGATTACTGGAACTCAGTTAGCAAGACATAATCATTCCATTTGTTCAAGGATGTAAAAGAAGACAGCTTGATTTTGTAAAGCTACACTGCTGAGAAGCAAAATAGCCTTGCTTTTACTCATGATTGTAGCTAATGAAATCAGCAGTTAGAGAAGAAGCAAATCAGATTATTTGTTAAAAGATCGCCTGGAAAATATTCACTTCCAGCCACCCTTGGATCTCCATGTGAAGCCATTCCAATAAAAGATGAAATTTATATCCTTGGGAGAAATTTATTTTTGGTTGTTTCTGCAATGGCATATGATGACATAATGAATTCACAACATATTCATTAAGGTACATGTGCAGTTCATATAAGAGGCTAATGTAGTAAGATTTAATAATAGCCAATGAATAAAAAGGAGTGAATAGGGTAGTGGAAAATCAAAGTGATTATTATCTATCTATGAGATATATAATATGTTTTGACATGCATACATATTTAATAAGAACTTTTATCATGCTTTGTACATTAAACTATTATCAACTATTACCCATCAACAAGTCTAACTTAAGATTATCTTACTTCCTGCATTATTATGTGCAGAAAAATTAGTGTAGCCTCAATATTTTAAACATTTTAGGTTTAAAAAAATTACCATTGATTTTTATTATTGATTATATTTTACCACATTCAAGATCTCAGCATATAAAGCAGGGAGAGTTCAGTGAACTATAGAGTTAAGTTAGAGTTTACAAAATCAGGAAAGTATCAGACTGACTAAAAGTGACTTTTCTAAAATTCACAGCATTCCTGGTCATCAAAATAAAAAAAAAACCAACAACTATGAGATACCACCTGACATCCACAAAGATAGCCCATTTCAAAGAAGCAAGAAGGGACAAACTGGTGGGGTATGTGATGAAAGAGGGATGCACATTCACTGCTCCCAGTCTTGCAGATATGTACAGCCACCATGGAAAGTGATTTGGCCATACATAAAACAAATGACAAGTGAGTTACCATATGACCCAGCAATTCCAGTACTGGGTGCATACCCAGAAAAAAATTTAAAAAAAACACAGACTATGACCAGAAATCTGCTCCCCAATGTTCATCAATCACACAAAAAAATGGAAACAGTCTAACTTTCCATCAATAGAGATATGGATGAAAAATCACTAGTATATATAAAAAATGAAATACTATAAATCCCTAAAAAATAGTAGTGAAATGATGAAACACGTCATCTTGTGGAAAGAGTTGGACAATATTATGCTGAGTGAAGTTAGCCAAACACAAAAAAGGTCAAGTACAACATGAGTCCACTGAAGGAAGCACAAATGACAGAGCAGGCATAAGGAAAAATGCACATAACACATAGTTCCTGGACTGAGGTCCAGATACTCAGTCATGAGTCAGAGACCTTATACATCATCAAAAACAGATGCAGTTAGCACCTGTGCTGAAAAACATCTCCACCCCAGCCCCAAATGCCTTTAAGCCTTAAAGAGGGGTATGGAAAGAAAGGGGGCTGGGGGATGGGAAGCAAGGGAGAGTTCAGGGCACTAACCCACTCAAGGGGAGGGCATTTTTTCATCTCTAAAGGAAAGGGAGAATGAGAGCTGATCTCATTCAAAGTGCCAATCCTTGAGGGCGTTATTCCTGCTTGTAGCAGCTCATTCCCAGAGAAGACTACAGGATTGGCCTCAGCCTCAGAGGACAGCCTGGAAAATGCAGCTCAAGGAGAGCAGCCCATTTGAACAGGGAAGGGAACAGGGAACAGAACAGGGAAGGGAATGAAGAGACCAGTGACAGGAGCAAAGTCATGAAGTCCCTGAGGATTTCTCTTCATAGATTCTGACTTACAGGGGGAATACGTGGCACCTCATCTGAACTTGCTGGGATTACTCACAAGAGGGCCACACTGAAAGTCTAAAGGTGCAATCGATTTGGGGGGTGGCACTAGACTCCTCCCTTCCTGACTGCAAGAATAGCAATAGGGACTTTTGGGATACTTACCTTTTGGACATGAATGCTAAAGATTAAGAGGAGGTATGTGTTGCTATGTAAGTGAGACCTGGAATATGTAATTCTGAAAGAAATGAAGAGAAGACTGATGGTTTAGAACATGTCTTTCTCTCTATTTAACAAAGGGAGGCTATTCATCTACTTAATGCCTGGATCCTTGTTAGACTTGTGACTATCTGAATGCTTGTGTGTTTGTGTGTGTATTATCTATACAAGATAACCTGGGTAGGCAGTCACAAAGACAGCAATTGGACCAATGGTTCATGATGGGTGAAGGAATAGGAGGGAAGGAGGTGGGGAAATGAGCAGTGACTGGTACAGGGAAATAGTAAATGTCCTAAAATTGATGGAGAGGAGGGCAGAGTTTTCTGGTCATGTTTGATCAATCAAATTGCAACAAAGAGGAATTAAAGAGAGGTGAATGATGGGCAAATGTAATAGTGGGGGAAGGAGGAAAAAATCAAATAAGAGAGGAGGAAAATGTATGCATATATTTATGCAAGTATATGAGTTGTTCTTTATCTATATATACATAAGCAAATGCAGCAGAGAAGCAGATGGAGTTTGGGCCTCTACTTAAATCTTACCTCAATATAAGAATGATTTGGTCTAATAATGTAGCACTGTATAATACTCACCTCCTTGACATGATGGCTGAAAACAGTATGGTTGTATAAGCAAATGTGGTGAAGAGAGTTGATGGCTCCTGGTTATTAAAAGATATACCAAATGGTTCTTAAAGGCTTATAATGAAACAAGTGACCATCTAGCAGGGAAGCAACAAAGCTCACATTGAAGAAGCAAATCAGCCAGTGTGATCACGAGGTGTAGTCGGGAATAAGTGTCACAATTTCCAAAAGAAGCAACCAAATCCAAGTGAAGAAGTGTAGATATACCCAAAACCCAGCTGTAAAATAATTGGACATTCCTTCTAAGAAGGGCCAGATAAACTATCCACGGTGCAGTAGAGCCCTGATTAACCACATAATGATCCTCTATTTCTTGAATATTCCCTTCGCTTTCTGTTATAGTTTTTGTTTTACCTCATTGATCATGTTAGATTTGCATATGCTTATTTGTATATTTAAGATATATTGGTACATGAAAGATAAGATAGATAACCCTTCAGAAACAGTAACAGGAATTATGGCTCCCAGAGAGTACAGGAAAGGGGGAGGAGGGCATAGGGAGCAGATAGTATTGATGACTGTGTAACCCCACTTAATGGAACAACAGAATTGTATGTGAATGGATATATTGAATTGTGTAATATATGGGGTAAAAACAACCATAGGAAAAAATAAGGATTCCTGGGGGCTGTGTGGGGAAGGCAGGAGATAAAAGAGAGCTCTATCAAGGAGATCAGGCAGAATAAAATATTTTGAATTGATTGTGGTAATCATACAATACTGATGGATGTGATTGAACTATGTAATGTTATGATATCTGCAAGAGTTCTTAATAAAGTTATTAATAAAAAAACAACTAGATTAAAATGCAGGTTTTAACCCCCCCCAATTCATTGTGCATATAGATGCATATTAAATTCCTGTACTGTACTCATTTGTCAGATCACACAATATTGAATTTCTTCAGACTAATTTACAGCCACTGAAGATACATCTATATGGAATGGCACAAAGCTGAAAAAATTGTGAAGATGGGGCAGAACTGAGCAGTACTTCATTCTGTTGGACACAGGGTAATTATGAATCAGAATTGAAATGACAGTACCTATCAAACTAAAAATGAAATGCACTTGTCTGTCACTTGGCCATATTGTGGTGGCTTCCAGGTTGCTATATAAGCTATGTCATCAGTCTTCCAAGCACCAGTAAGGTCACCCAAGATGAACACATTGCAGTAGAGCTTCCAGATTAAGAGCATACTGTGAAGAAGGTAAAGACTGTACAATTCTCGATGTTTAACCACTGGAAAGCCTGTGAATAGCAGTGGAATACTGTCAGGTATAGAGTCAGCAGATGAGCCTTTCAAGTTGGAAATTCAAAAATCAAAGACAAAACAGCAACAAAACCCTGATTTACATTTTAGCTCATATTGAAAATGAAAAACACACACAATACAAGTCAGGTAGACTCGATGATAAAAATACAGGTGAAGTAAAGACATTGAATCTCATGTGCTGATAGGGCTTGACACACAATGGAGAGTAACAGCTGAAAAGAGCTATTAAAGACAGGATGTGGACTTTGTAAAGTAGAATTGTAAAAATAGATATCATCAAAAATGAAATGGAATACCAAATAGCAATAGCCTAAGCATTGGTGAGCTGAAATGGACAATTGAACCAAGCAGTCATATTGTTTTCTACACTAGGAATGGAAAATATGAGGAATTGTGCCCCATTCATCATCAGAAAGAACACTTATAGGTCTATCTTGAAATACAATGATCTTTGTAATGGAACAGTATCTATACTAGTACAAAAAATCCAATTAATATAACTACCACTCCAATATAGTCACCAATAATAAAGACAGTGACAAGAAATAGAAGAATTCTACTAACTTATTCAGTCTGAAATTAATAAAAAAATTCACTCAAGATACATTGATAATTATTGAAGATTGGAATGTAAAAGTTGGAAAAAGGATTTCTGATAAAATAGTTGCATTTTTATGTGAAAATGTCAAAATAATTTGCACCACAAAAATTATACACCATAGAAATGCATATTGTAAAAAATTTATGTGTGAATTTTAATTTTTACCAAAATAAAATCTTATCAATATATTATAACATGTCTTAACAGCATCTTGTTTGAGTCATGAGATATTAAGTCTTAATTTGCCAACCTGGCCAATAAACTCATGCCCATTAACTGAAGGGCAGAGAGGTAACTGGCTCAGTGAGCCTTGACTTTCTAGTTCTTGGGTCTCTTGCTCTCTGATGGTCAGACCAGGATGCAGCTGGCTTAGCCAGTTCCCTGCTTCAGCTGGCAAGGCTCACTCCCTGCAAGACGTCCCTGAGGAGAAGCCACAGGGCCCTACCCTGATGCAGCGCTGGGTGCTGGAGCTGTCACCTGGAGACCCTGATAGTACTGAGATACTTACACATTCACTGATTCAGCTTCCCTCTGGCAGTCAGCACCATTGCATGTTTTTTGTGGATTGAGGAGGACTTTATATATAGATGTCAGGCATAGGGGCTTATGGGCTTGGACAGCACTGGGTTGGGATGTTTTCTTAATGTACACTTACCCTTTATATAAAACGCTTTCTTATATGTGTGAGCTTCTGTGGATTTGTTTTCCTAATTTACCCAGACTAACATAAGTCATTAAAAAGAATAAGACATGGCTGAGCCCCGGTAGCGTAGTGGTTGTGTGTGGGACTGCGGAATACTGGGATGGAGGTTCAATTCCAGAAGAGGTTCCACCGGAGCAAAGGCTGGGCCTCCTACTCTCGCCACCAGAGGGCAGTGATGCAAAAAAAAGACAACAGTTTGGAAAGGAGCCCTATCCAAACAATATGAATTCTGCTAAATAGAAGCAAAAACAAATATCAAATGCACTGTTGAAGCATAGATGAAGAATACTGAAGTTATTAATCTTATAAAAATGTTCATGAAGACAATGCTCCAAATATAAATTAGCAGTTTGTAAATGGAAACTCTTTTTAAGATGGGAATTTTGGAACTTATTTGCTAATTAGTGACATTATTTTGCTTTAAAATTAAATGCCAAATTCCTCTTCCTCTTTCTTTCTCTTAGGTCCACTCTAGATATTTGTGCATTTAGTTAATATTTTTATTTTACTTTTTGATAGGAGTATTTTCTGATTTGTATTGAATTATCTTTTATAGCACACTGTGGTTGTGCTTATCACATGTCTTTGTCATTTGTTTGTAATGTCTCATGAGTTGGTTCATGTCTTACATATTTACATTCTCTTTCCTCCACCACCTATCACAAAGTTTGGAACAAAAAGCCCTCTAATAATATGAGTTTCGTCCCCTCTATAATGAAATTGTTTCATCCCCTCTATAATGAAATTGAATTGTGCATATTTATATACACACAGCATTTTAAATATAATTACCCTTCAAATGCAAGCACAAAGAGAATGAAGTGAGGGGTTTTATTATGACATTGGAAGAACTATGTCTTTTGCCGCTTGTTCTCATCAACCACAAACAAGTCTTCGCATGCTATGTAATACAGTCAACCCACTCGCAAATATCCATGGTATGATTTATAATCATGATCTTTGATTCAAGGATGTGTACCAGCACTCTTTTGGAATTAACAGTGATCGATTCATTCTTGTACCAATAGGCCACAAATTGTCACTACGTGTAAATAACAAGACTTCTCAGAAAAGATTCTTATTCAGAAAAAAACTAATGAAAAAATATTGAAATAGATTAAATCTCTAAAGTAAGACAAGCAAAGTATTGTGTAACTTAACTTTTTACTTTTCCTATTCCTAGCAATTTTTCTGTGAGTATCACATTTGTTTTCAAAAAGCTAATATCTTTTTAGGTGGTAGAGCATAACTATGAAAAGAGCTTTAAAATATCTCTCAGTAAGTCTACCCTTTCCTAGGGGATTTCTATGACTTCAAATCAGCTTGGTCGCTGTGAATTGAGGAGTTTGGAGTATTCGTTAAGGAATATCGTAGTCTAATAAGCATGTGTGGACTTATGATAAGGTATTAAAATGTATAGTGAAAACAAAAAATATAAGCGGAAAGAAAAATTAGAGAAAAATTGCAACTCCTTAAATCAGACAAAATTTAAATAATCTGACATAGCAATCAATGATGGTTATGTTCAAAGATTTATGTAAAATCATTCTGTATTTTTCTTTATTTCCGTAGGTTAGATCGAGTGCTAAGAATAGAGGACAATAAGATTTAAAGAATATAGAAATTTTGACTATTGAGTCACTGGATTATTTAACAATATATTTAATATAGGTTCTGAATATATTCAGATACAAAAGTTATGAAATATTTCCTTCTCTTTTGTCTATATGTTTTTGGACTACTACTTTATGTCTTCAGGGCCTGCCTCTAAAGCTACCAGAAGAATTACTTTTTTTTAATAAAGAAAAATAAATAAACCCTTGTGTCAAAGGATTATGTTCTTGAGGAATTTTTTCCACAAGTAAACTGACTTTGGGAAAAAAAAAATTATGTGCAATGAAACCCAACACAACCTCCCAGGTATACACAGAGAAACCAGCAATCTAAGAGGAAGTGAATTAACAAAATGGTTAAGTAATATATCTTCCCAGCTAACCTACAACATCTTTTGCTAATGAGTATTTTATGTTTGTTCTATTAATATATCTTCTTTTTTTCTGAACTGAAAGATAATGCTTACCAGGGTGATAGAATAACTAATCCATGGTATGCACAAATGAATGAAAATAAAAAATAGGAGGGCTTTATTAGATCAAAATATAATTACCAATCCAATCATCTATTGTGAAGCATGTCATGCCATCACTCAACCAACAAAAACAACTAGGACCGCTTATTTTCTCAGGAACTTTGCCATATGGATTAAGTTCAATAAGGATGGTTCATCTCTATTCCATGCAACATTAGCTGGGTTGCTCAAATGAAAACAGATAAATCTACTACGAAGAAGGACCACTAGTGAGGTTGAAAAGTTAATATAAGGATGTAACTGAGAAATTACCTGCAGACTGGGAGTGCTCATTTCTCTTAAGTGGGCCTCTTTATATAGACTATAAGTCTTTACAGCATAGTTAGTGAATGCTAACGTAGAGATTACAAAAAGAGAGGTTGACAGGAGGTTTTTTATTTTGTCTCAGAAGTCACTCCAATGATGTGTTTTAGCTGAGGCAATCACAAAATCAATGCCACTTTTAATATGAGGAAATAAAGCTTCCATTTCTTAAAAAGGAGTAAAAGATTCTAGAAGAACATATGATGGTAAATATTGTCAAATTAATTACTGGGAAATGGAATCTGACACTGAGAATGATAAAATAAATTTGTTAAGTCAACCAGTTTAATCCTGTGTTCCTTAGAAAGTTTATGTAAGTAAAAGCCCTTAAATTCAGTTGTGCACTTCAGTCAGAAGGAAAGATAAAGGTGAAGTGAATTTGAACAGGTAA
This sequence comes from Nesogale talazaci, assembly GCA_004026705.1. Taxonomy (NCBI): domain Eukaryota; kingdom Metazoa; phylum Chordata; class Mammalia; order Afrosoricida; family Tenrecidae; genus Nesogale; species Nesogale talazaci. The sequence goes on from PVJH01004437.1 coordinate 119,251, forward strand.
AGTGGGATAACACCTGACTTTAAATTGGAACTCACAATTATCAACAAGAACTCACAAAATTCTCCACGCTGAATCTGTTTCAGTCTCACACCACTCACAAGTCTACAAATTTACATAAATAACACTTCAGAAGAATTTTTCCAAACATATGTACACAAATTAACCCAGTAATTGACAACATTGAAGGAGCCTCCTTCAATCTGAACTGAGGAGTTGTGGATTCAGCAGCATTGTCACTGCAACAAAGCAAAAGAAATCCCTGACAAGGTGGCTGAGCTGCACTGGAGTTCTGAGGATAAATGTGGTATTGCTTCAAGTCCAACTTTCAATTCACTCAATATTATGCTATAGTTAAAGTTTATCTACTAGCAGATCAAAAAAAATTGTAATTCCAGTTTAAATCTGAGATTGTATAATTCCACTACTCTATCTTAACATATTAAAGATCAGATATGTTTTTACCAACTTACTCACGTGTTTTTGGCTTAGTGTATTTTTTTTGTTTTTTGCACTAAACCATGAATGGATGGCTTTTTGTATTAAATGATAAACATAAGTAAACTCAGGATCCGTCCACAATATGTTAAGATAAAGTCAAATGATGATTAATACAACATGTGCATTCTAAATTGACTGAATTATCTATTTTCTTTTTTTTCTGTATTTAACCATTTATTGGGGACTCATAAAACTTTTATTATAATCTGTAATTATCTATTTTCAAGGTTAGTTACACATCCATAAAATCTAGCTCATTGGGCTGAGCCCTAGTGGCATAGTGGTTGTGTGCGCGACTGCAGCCCACAGGGTTGATGGTTCAAATCCAGCAGCAGCTCTAAAGGAAGAAGACTGGGCTACCAACTTCCACCAGGGCAGTGGTGCCACAAAGTAAAAATCTAGCTCATTGTATATAAACTATTTTTGGGTTTATACATCATTTTTCACTTGTTTTATCTTGAGTTGAGACATTATATCTTATTATAAATTTGTTTCTAGTATCTCCTATTATCAGTGTGCTTGAACAGCTAATGGTTTCTGGAATAGAAATATTATTAGCCTGCTAGTGTGTCCGTCTGGAGACCGGCTGGCACAGTGGTTACACCATCAGTGCCTAACTGAAAAGTCAGCAGTTTGGAATCCCCAGGACTCTGGGACAAGGAGGACTTCGACTACTGCCAAGAGCTAAGTCTCAGAAACCCCCGTGGGTAGTTGGGCTCTGTTTATGGGATAGCTGTGAGTTGGAATAGACTTGAGAGAAGTGAGGGTCTTTTCTTCCTTCTTTTCTTTTTGTTTGTGTTATTGTGTCCATCACTGTTAATAAATATAGATTTAATTAGAGCCTTTAGTCCTATAAAGTACATGTTAGACAGTTTTCTTTAGAGAAACAAAACAGGACGCTAATAATTATATATATTTATATAGATAGAAGGATATCTAATATGAGAAATAAACAGTTAACTAATCTCTAAAGCAGTACAAATGGCTCGGTGCAACTCATTTGCGTGAGACAGCTAGTAGACTGGCACTGCTTGGAGTCTTGAGGGCCACCGGGTCGTCCTCTGTAGAGCAATTCAGGCTATCCAGCCACAAGCAGCAAACAGCAAAGCTGGTCACCAACAGTCAGCCAGATGATAGAGTCCAACAGTCCCCAGCCCAAGAGATATGTATTCCAGGAGCGTGGCAAAGCAGAACTTGAAGGAAACTCAACTCACGGCAACACAGTCCACAGAATAGGTGTCCCACAGGTAGCATCACTTGGAAATGGAGGCACAGGACAAACAAGGCCACAGGCTGGTCGGAAGATCCAAGGAGAGAGCAAGGGCAGGGCTCGCAGAGCCATTTATATCTCCACTCTTCAGTTGATCTTAGGTGTGCTCATTGGCCATGTTGTCACAGCAAACCTAACTACCTTCTTTGACCATGCTGGCACAAGAAGCCGATCGATTACAAAGTATTATCTATTTTGTTAAATACTAGTCCTTTGACTTATACTAAGTCAGAGATCAGTAGCATACCCCTATCTTTCCATTTTGCTGAGTGTGTAGTACGCACTAGGCGACTCACCCAGTTTGAACTCAAAATAGGTGCTCTGTAGAATTTCAATTTCTGAAGTAATTGCTTTTCATTTTCTGAGTTCTAACTCCTCCTTTAACATCTTTTTAATCAAACATTTTGTTATATTTTATGACTGCTGTTATTTCATAGTTCATTTGGTTTTGAAAATATAATTGTGATCAGTGGAAAGCATCTCTTTTATTTTTCTGTTGTGCTTTTATTCTTTACTGGGTTTGCTTCTCTCCTGTTTTTTTTTTCTCACTACCTCTCTCCTGTTTTTTAAAACATATATATTTTAACCCTAAAGCTTAATGTTTCTTACTTGTTGCACATATTTCATATTTTATATTCTTATTGTGTACTTTGAACAGTGAGCAAGGAAGACTAAGGAAGGATCGATATGCGTTGCATTTTGGTTCTGGTGAAGAATATTGAAAATACCATGGACTGTCAAAAGAACCAACAAAGCTGTCTGGGAGCAAATAAAGCTAGAATCCTCCTTAAGGTAAGGACGGCAACAGCGTCAGCTCATACACCTTGAACATGTTGGCAGGACAGACCTGTACCTAGAAAAGGAGATTTCGCTTGGTAGAGAGGCAGCAAAAAGATGAATTGACACAGTGGCTGCCACAGGGGACTCAAAACACAAGAAGAGCTGGGAGGCTGATGCAGGCCCACAAAGCTCTTCATTCTGTCTCCACAGGACAGCCATGGTGAGCTTCAGTGCTTTTCATTTGCTTGCTTGTTCAATTCTAGTTTAGTTTTTGTTCTTGTTTTGTTTTTTATAATATCTATCTATCTATACACCTATCTATACATGCCTCTTCTATTTTATAGCAAAGCTAGATATTTTCACAATATGATTGAATACCATTTTTACTCACCACTCCTCTCACCTGCTCTTATCTGAAGTTTCTCTTGCTATATTGTCCTTCTGCTGCTCATTTTTAATTTAACACCTAGCGGTGTCCTCTTGACACAGGCTTTATGTTTCTGGCTAGTCTCAGAATTTCCCAGGACCAGATTTCTTCACTACTGTCAGACTTTGTTACATCCTGGCCATTTCCATTCAGCCAGGGTCATGTACATGCTGGCACTTTGCACTTACCGACTGGTACACAGAGCCAGGGGGATATCTTGCTACTTAGTTCTTAGATGTATTCTCCAAGGTTTATTGATTTTTTTTCCTTTCTTGTTGTTTGTCTTTTTGTACACTCGGGTGGATGAATACAACTCTGTCCCAGAAACCGCTGTTTTTTCCAGAATCCATCTGGACCTGGAATAATGCAAATCTGATCAAGCCAGTTTTAAAACTTCTTAAAGTTTAATTTCCTTTAGGAACAGTATTAAGAGATTACTCCCTTTATATTATTAAATAGTCTGGATAATTGGTTAAATAATGATGCTATTAACAAGAAGTCTTGGAAAATGGCCTTTGAAGTGAATAATGTAATACTACTGGGTATTACTTTTGTTTTTCTTTTAGTATTAAGTGAGTTATTCTGGCACCAAGACATAATACTTTTGTATGTGGGTGCTCTGTTCTCGGCTTCTAGAAAAATGTTTGAAAATCAGTAGGAAGCCAATAAGTAATGTTTGGTTACGTTTAATTAAAAATCGATTTGATCGACTCTGGTGTATTCTTCTCGCTAAGAGTGAGACCCTCGGAAATGCTCTCCTTGCCCCTGTGGTTTCCTACTTCCTGGGATTCTGCGTGTGTGCCTCCCTCAGAAAACCTTCAGTGTTGTCTGAGCTCTGCCATATGTTCCATTAGCCAAAAATAAACCTTATGCTATGGGTTGGTGTCACTGGTTTGTTTTTTCAAGACAAACCATTCTAATACAGCTAGCAATAAAAAAAAAGCTGTTATCCCAAACCCTATAGTTTCCCTAAATCAAAAACAAATCCTTCTAATATTCTCTTCTTTGCCCATTCATTGGTTTTCAATGTTCAATGTCCCTTTTGAATTTAAATAAATGGGTACTTTAAAAATTATGATTGAAAATATTATGCAGTATGAAAGTTAAACTAATGTAAAAAGAAAAACAAGTTCTTTTGAAAACAAACATAGTTATATTTTTCTAAATTGTAGTCAAGTAGATTCATTTACAGAAGCCTGTAAGCTATCATATTAGTATCTAGAATGTTTTCATATTTGGGCAATGTACACGATTTAAGGTAGGATAAAGTGTTTTTAAAGACTGCCTATTTCAAAATAAAGTTTTCTACTAAGAAATTAAGCTATTTACTAACAACTCTGCTTTAAGACTGATGGGCTGAGTTTATTCTATTATTCTATTGTTTCAACATTCTATTTGACACAGCATTTGCATATTACACAATTGAGTAGAGTAGCTCCGTCGTATCTAGGGGAATCGTATCAATCATTCGATCTTATCAAGGAGAGTTGGACAATCACCACCTCGTCTCAGATAACCACCACCACCCCACCCCTTCCTCGGTTACATCACCTTTAAAATGAGTTGTGCAATTATGATATCAGTTCCAATATTTGCTCCTCCCCCTTCATTATGTACTCCCCAAATGTCACCTTTCTCCTTGTAGCCCACCTCCCACTTCTGCCTTCCCTAGAATAGCTTGCATCAGTTAGTTTCATTTTCTACCCACTCCTCCTGTGCATCACAGCTGAGAACCCAACAGAAAACAGCGAAGAACAGATGGCACTACAGTGGTAAGGATACAATCCTGTTAGTAAGAAGTCAAAACTGCAAGCAATGTGTGAGAGGAAGAAGACCCCATCAGCATTCAAAAAGCCAGGGGAGAAATTTCTGTCATGGAACCGTTAAGAAATACTTGTATGCAGAACAAATTCAGATCACGTTTATAAGGAGGTCACCTGGCCAAACCTCGAGTTCCGTCCTGCTTGACCAAGAAAACAATGGTCTCCCTGATGCGGAGGCTGATCAGACACTCTCGTCTTTGGTAGAGTAGACCTGCCAGTGGCTGGATCTACTAGATACACTGTAGATGGGTTTTTGGCTCTCACTGTTCCCCACGGCCTTCTACAAATTGGGTGTTCAAAATTACCCCATGATACTTTTCTCTTCACCATATTTGAATTTTGAAATTGTCGTCTTTGGATCATACGAGCTAGTACACTTCTTCTGTGTGGACTCAGTTGGGTCCTCACTTAGATGGCTGCTTATTGGAATGCAATCACTTGATACCCAGGCTCTATTTGGATGATAGCCAGACACCATCTACTTTCTTCACCAAACTACACTTCTTTCTGCTGTAGCATCTTTATGTTCAGTCATCATTTCATGAAGGGGAGTATGGAACAGGGCCATGATGTAAGAAGGAATTGTTCTTACATTGGTGCTAGGGTTTACTGGGAGCCTGGACTCATTCCTGGATCTATGCTTTTTTTTAATTGGCTGTAACATGGAAATTAATGCACATGTCATATCAGTTCATAGTTCAATCATGTCAAGAGCTGCACAATTGCTTCCAGAATCAGACTCCAAGCATACTTTTCCTTCCTGGGGTTCTTGATGTCCGCTTTTTACCCCCCCACCCCTCTCTAACCTCTACCTCCTAAACAAAACAAATAAAACCTTGCTGTGGTTTCTTTCCCTATAGGTACAATGTCCCTGGGTTCGAGGTGCTGAAAAGCAAGGGAAAAAAAATACAATTTCAATATGGTGTCTCCTAATTGCAATACACCTATGAGATATAACAGAATGGGCATCACTGTATTATCAAAAAATATGTTCATTAATATGAGTTAAAATGTATTGATATAGCAAAATCTTGTTTATTTATTTACCAACAGATAGTATATCGCTTTTGTTACAACTGTCTTCTGCTTCACTCAGACACCATGTATTTTCTGACTTAAATCCTCAGGTTACAAGTGTGTCTGGGGTAGCATCCATTTAATTGAGTGGCATTCCCCTATAGGAAATTATTCATATTTCAAATTAGTCACTTGATGAAGACATGACTATGATAGCTATCTATGTTTATAAGGGAAGAAATGTTCTCAGTGTAGAAACGATCGATCCATCACGCAACCATTGTTATCCTTATTGAAATTTTAAATATAACAGATGATATATATGTGGGACAGTTCATGACTAAATGGGAAATTTCCAGTAATTTTGAAAATAGAAAGTAGGCAATGATCTCAAACAAACAAACTGCAAGATTCTCATAGGGTCCATAAGTATAAA